>CAUYON010045536.1:0-27483 GCA_963573935.1 Arctocebus calabarensis
TTCAAACTTTCTTTTGGCTCACAAGTGTAGGTGGTCTGTGGTTGGCTGTCTTCATTGCCTGCCACCGTAGAAGATGGAGGGTTCCAGGACTTCACTCGTGAATGACGTATGCAGGAATCGACTCCTATAACTTTAACAGTAGAAGACAAGATAACAGGAAAGGGGTCTTCCCAAGTTGGGGTCAGGGAAGGTGAATTAGAGGGAAGACTTTTGATCATGACTAGATCTCCTCAGAAGGGGAAAGTTTCTGTTTTAGTTAGTATGTCCCTCCCGAAACGGGGAGCAGGACTTTCAGGGACGATGAAGTATAGAATGATTTGATGCGGAGGGAGTTTCTGTTATTGTTTGACAGGTGGACCGTGAGGAGGAAGGGAGACACCCTGATCCACAGCCTGGGGCTTTCTCCCTGGGGAGCTATGCTGAGGACTTTTTGAGTGTGTTTCCTGGTGGCTCGAGGCACCTTATGGGTCAAGCAGGCTTTCAGGAATTGACACCTAATACCCTCCCCAACCCCAGAAGTGACATATACATAGATATTGAGGTCAGGTGGGGAAATAGTTTTCTCTAAGTGGCTGTGTTTGTGTGAATTTGAGTTTACTTCATTGATCATTCATTCAGTAGACTGCAGCTGGTTTCATAGCATCACAAAACCCCACATGACATACAGTTTCTTCTGGATAACTCTGCTGGTTTAGAATTTACATATTCTATTTCTCTTTTAGTGAGTATCAGCATCTCCCCCTACACCTCACTGCTACCGCAGTTCATTTAGAAAAGTAAGTTGAGAAACTACATCCATCAGGATAAGTTAGGTTATTTTGCAATAACAAATAGCCCTCAAATGTAGGTGGTTTCAAATAACAAATATTTATTTGTTTATAATCTTCATGCATATATTCATTGTGGATCAGTGGTGAACACAATTATTTAAGATCGCTGGCTGATGGAACTGTCACCATTTCAAACAATCCTGGATTCTGTGCCCAGAGAACAGGGAACTGTAGGGGTCTTGTCCCTACAATTAAATGCTCTGGCCCAGAAGTGACATGTTAATTTTATTCCCAGCTCATTGACCAGAACTAATCCTATGCCCTTATCCAACCACTAGGAGGTATAATCCTACCAGTACGTTAGATGGAGGGAGGAGAGAGACTCAAAAAGCCTATTGAATGGCATGAACATTGGTATAAATGTCACAGTGTTAAGAGCCACCCTGCCTGATTCTTACCAGTTGGGTGACATGGAGCAAGTTACTTAATCTTTCTGTATTCTAACTTTCTCATCTATAAGATGGGAATTCTTGGTACAGGTTGAGCATCCATAATCTAACAATATAAAATCCAAAATGCTCCAAAATCTGAAAGATTTTGAACACTGACATGACTCCACAAGTGGAAAATTCCACCTATAAGTATTTCACACAAACTTTGTTTCATGCACAAAAATATTGTATGATTACCTTCAAGCTCTGTGTGTCAGTTATAGATGACACTTAAGTGAATTTTGTGTTTAGACTTTGAGTCCCATACCCAAGATCTTTCATTATCTATATGCAAATATCCCCCAATCCACGATCTAGGCATTTCACATAAAGGACACTCAACTTGTATTTAATTTTCTTAGTCGGTTTTGCATTGCCATAAAAGAATACCCAAGGCTGGGTGATTGATTTTTAAAGAAGGGAGATTTATTTGGCTCAGGTTTCTGCAGGTTATACAAGAAGCATGGCACCGGCATCTGCTGAGGGCTCCTGGGAGCTTTCACTCATGGCAGAAAGTAAAGGCGGGGAGCAGACATCACGAGGCAGGAGAGGAAGGGGGGAGAGAAACAGAGGATGGAGGTGCCAGGCTCTCGTTAACAAACCAATTCTCAGGAACTAACAGAGCTGAGCTCATTACCCTGAAGATGGCACCAAGCTCTTCATGAAGCCATCTATCACCTAAACGCTTCCCATTAGGCTCCACCTCCAACACTGTGGATCAAATTTCAAGGGGATGAATAAAAACGATATCACCATTTTACAGTATTACAAAGATGAAAGATGTTAATCATGTATGCTCTTAGAATGGTGCCCCACACATTGTAAGCATTCAAAGGGTGTTTTCCACTGTTAACTCTGTTCACAATACAGACTGGTCCAAATGGTAGACTGAACTGATGGGTGAGTCTCTCTTGGTGATGTTAGAAAAATATTTTTGAAAACTGCCTTGTAATTTTATCTGAGCTTGACAGGAATAAAGGGAGTTCTCCAGGTGCCAGAAATGGAGACACTAACCCAGACCAGTGAGTGGGCGGAAACCTCATGGCCTGTGAGGGTAACTGAGCCAGACTTGTACCTTAGGAACTTGTATTTTTGAAACTGTGCAGAGATGAGCATGAAGGTCATGATTCCTAAGCATTGTGAGCACCTTTCTAGATAAAGCTAGAGGCTGGGCAAGGCAGTTTTATAGGAAAACTAATTTCCCTCTTCCCTGTCCAAGAGTGGGATACTCGGGCCACCCACCTCGGGCCACAGCCACCCTGACATTTGTAACATGCATGCATAAGTTTACATTTCTCTACCAAAGACTGAAGCAAATAAATATCTCTGAATAAAGCAAGTTCAGAATTCTTAACTTCCCTTTAAACTCATCTTCCATGTTTTAAATTGAAGCTCCATTTTTTTCTATAGTCAGTATTTTATTTACATTGCCTGACTTGTGATATAATTGCTACATTTATTCTATTATTCAGCCCTTCTAAACGATTTTTAAAATTTTGAGAACTATACTTTTAAACATCCAGATGCTTTAATGCTCATGGTTGCTTTTTTTTCCCCACAGAAGTATCTTTTTAATGCAATAAATATTTTAATCATTTGAATGGAGTGTTAGAACTTAAAACTTTTTTTCCTGCCTCTTTCCTTAGTCTCTTTCCTCTCTGGATAAGTTCTACTTTGTCCATCTGTCTTTCTCTTTCATGCCTTTGGGGCTGAATTATGTCCCTCCTCAAAATTCATGTGTTGAAGTCCTAGCCCCCAATATTTCAGAACATGACTGTATTTGGAGATAGGGTCTTAAAAAGGTAATTGAGGCAAAATGAGGTCATTAGGGCGGCCCCTAATTCAGTATGACTTACAAGAAGAGGAAATTGGGACACAGATACACATGTGGAGGGAATGTCATGTGGAGAACAGGGAGAAGACAGACAAGGAGAGAGGCCTCAGAAGAAACCAGCCTGCCAACAGCTTGATCTGAGACTTCTAGTCTCTAGGATTTTGAGAAAATAAATGTTGTTTGAAGCTTTATTTGAAGCCACCCAGGGTAGTACGTAGTTATGGCAGTGCTTGCAAACTAATAGACCTGCCATACCGGCTTTTCCTTACTTATCTGCTAATGCTTCATTGACACTTCGTATTTATGTACAAGGGGCCATGCTGATTAGGTTGCTACAAAAGGCTTTTTTTTTTGTATTTGGGTAAGATTATTTACCCAAACAGCTGCTTTCTTGAATGAGAAGACTGTGTCCTTGGTACAGGATATACCCTGCCCATTTATGCAAACAGGCAGATTTCCCTCGGGACCCTGCAGGGGTGCTGTGAATGCTTGCTTACCTGTGATGGTAGATATCATGGAAATTATGCCTGGACCTTTTTTTGCTCATCAGCTTTTGCTAGTGTTTGTGTATTTAATGTGTGGCACAAGGCAATTCTTAGGTAAGTGTTCACAGCCAGCCGTGGGCTGGTTTGGACACCCCTGCCAGGGTATGTGATTAGGTAGAAGGGGACAGGTAGGTTCAGGTCCTTTTACTGGAACCCTAAGCACAAGATTCATGTAAGCTAAAACCTTACTTTATACATTCTATTTCTGTCTCTGTGTCTATCCCAGAGGCTCTTCTCTGACTCACTCCCCAGCCTGGACACCAACACCATGAGTGCTCCGCAGCGAACCTCCCTCTCCAGAGAGGATGTTCTGGGGACTCCAGCTGGAGCAAATACTGTGGACCACAGTCCACACAGGACAGGGTGAAGGACAGACTGGCTCAGCTGTTCCATAGACAACTGTTTACTCAGATGCCCGGATCCCTGCCCTTACAGCTGCTTCTTTGTAGGCCATTCTGTGGCCGCCAGTAGCCATTGACTCTGTGCTTGGAGACTTTCCAGGGTTCTCTTAGGGAGAAAGGGCTCCTTATCTGTAGCCTCATGTATTTCAAGTTGTATTCTCCCCCCACCCCCCCGTTTTGGTTTATTTATTAGTACAACCTCAACTGTGTAAGAGAGTCTTCAAAATGACTTATTCACTAATAGCACTCCTTTGTATTTTCAGAGCCACCAGGGATTTGTTTCAAAAAACACCTTTACTGCCATTGTGTTGTGCTCTTGGGGAAGAAGGAGGCAACCGTGTGTTCTTTCTCCACTGTCTTGAGTGCAAAGTCTCTCTTTGACCTTTTTTAACAAGGTCACAATATCTGTAGAAATTGTTTTGCTACAAAAGTTAGTATTCTGGAGGCTTCAGCAAAACGAGTTTTCAATATAGTCTGTGAAAGTTGGTTTCCAGGGCTTCTGTGATTTGAGTAATACCTCCAGACTATCATTTCATGTGTTCATAGATGAATTTCTCTAAAGACAATATGACCAGAGATGTGGAATAAGGTGATTATTTGCCATTCACTTATAGCATTAAATACTTGGTGAGCATAAAATCAGTTCTTTATCTGAATATTCATTTCTCATCTATGGGGAAGGGCTATCTAATTGGGGCTGGAAGGAGAAAGAGAATGAGTATGTCATTCTAGCAGTTGTTTGATACCAACAGGGTGTTGAATGATTCAGTTCCACTCAGACTATAGGTTTAAGGGCGTAGATCTCACAAAACTGCCCTGCTTCATATACCAGCTGCATGTCTCGGGAATCCCCAAGCACTTCTATCTAGCTAACTGTAAATTCAGGGGTTTCCAGGACCCCCTTCAGGGTGTTGATAACTTACTAGAATGACTCAGAACCCAGGAAAGCACTATATTTGCTCTTGTAGTCTTATTAAAAGGGTACAACTCAGCAACAGTCATGTGGAAGAGGTGTGGTATATAGGGCAAGGTGTGGGAGTCAGGAGTGGTGGTGCAGAGCTTCCATGCCCTCTCCCTGTGCGCCCCCCCCACTCATGGATGTATCCATCAAGCCAGAAGCTCCTCTAACTTACTGTTCACAGGTTTTTAATGGAGGCTTCCTATATAGGCATTAAGTCATTGGCCACTCAACTGACCTCAGTCGTCTTGTCTTCTCTGGAGGGTGCAGATGGGTTTGAAAGTTCCAACCCTCTAGTCATTGGCACGACCAATCCTTTCCTTACAATTATTATACCTAAGGGTCTACCAGGAATTCCCTCTTTAACATAAATCTAGAAAGACTTGTTATGAATAATAAAAGGCACCTTTACCTTGTAAGGTTTTTGAAGTTCTCTTTGAGGAACCAGGGGTAAGGATCAAATATACACACCATCGGTTGTCTCTATCTGCGGGTTTTATATCTGTGGATTAAACTAAATGCAAACTTTAAAATGTTTTAAAAAATGTACTGAATACAGAAGGTGCCAAAAAAATTATATACACGACAATTAAAATTTGTAATACTCAAGTCATATTTGACATCTGCAATTATGAGAGATGCTCAAAAAGACTTGTATTTATCTTTTATTATCAGTATTACTATTTAAAAACTGTTCCCTTCTTCAAATGTGTGTATCTATTTTTTCTCCTATATACACAGACCTTTTTATTCTGTAATTATTCTCTTAAACAATAGAGGCTAATAAATATTTACATGGCATTTGTATTCTGTTAGGTATTATAAGTAACCTAGAGATGATTTAAAGTTATACAGGAGGATGTGCACAGGTCATATGCAAATACTGTGCCATTTAATGTAAGGGACTTGAGCATCCATGGATTTGGTATCCGAGGGGGTCCTGGAACTAATCCCCATGGATGTTGAGGGACAACTGTATTGTTATCATACCACAGCGAGGAAGCCAGTCTCTGTGAATGTGCTGACTGTGCAAAACAACACCCAGACACATGGGCAGTGTCTGTCATCTGGGCTCTGCAGCTTTAGCTCTGATGATGCACTGGGTTTGGCTCGCTCTGAGTCCCAAGGTCTCCTTTACTGCTTTCTTGTAGGCCTATACATTGGTTTTGACCCTGGACATGGAGCCAGTCTGAGAAGCTATCTATCTAGAGAAGGGCAAGGGCTTTCCGAAGGAAAAGCTATGGAAACAAACACTTGTCAAAGAAAAGAAGGCTTATGCTCAGGGTCTGGGATTGCCGGCCTGGCTGACTCATCAGGCTTCCTTTCCACTGGGCTTCATTCACTGTGGTCCTATTTGACCTCCAAGGAGGAGTCTACCACAGACCCATCCAGCTGTAGCAGCTGAATTGGAGACAGGACTTTAGAAAGGCAAGTCAAAAAGAGAGGCCAAAGAGAGTCTCAAAGGAGAGGTTAGAGTGAGCACAGAGCAAGGAGCAGGTCGTGCTGGAAGCTGTCCCCCTGCCACTTTGGCCTGGGAAAGCTGTTCCTCCTCCTCAGTGCCTTTGCAGGAAGGGGAAGCCTGGAACTCTCCTTGGAAGCTATTTTGGGGGAACCCAAGACCACCCTCCGGCTTGGTGATTTGCTAGAAAGACTCACAGGATTTACCTTATCACCTCCTAGTTAGAATTATTTGTAACCCCCAAGTTAATCTTTGAGGTCCTTTGGTAATTATTCACAGACATGTGTAAACGGCACAAAATTTGACTCAATGAGCACATTCCCAGCTGAGGTCGAATAAGACAGTCTCTGCCTTTTTGTCTCAGTACTTTCATGGAGGTGACCGGAGTGCAGAGACTCCAGCTCTGGGGCCAGTTGGAGGGCTGGAACCCCAACTTTGCCTCCTTTTAGCAGGGCAGCCTCAGGCAAGTCACTTAACACTTCAGAACCTGTGTTCTCTTTCTTCAAATAAAGAAAATAGAATCTACCAGGATGGGTTAGTTTTAGGATTTAAGATTATAATCCGTGTGAGATAAGTATAGACAGAGATACATATTTCCCTTAGGAACAACAACTCAGCAATTGCTAATTCAGTGTTGGTGGTGACTTTATGGGACATAATTACTGTGAATAATAAGAATTGACTGTATTTATACTAGCAGTTATGATTTATCACAGTGAAAGGATGCAAAGCCAAATTAGCAAAGGGAAAAGGCTCATGGGTGAAGTCCTGGGAAAACCAGCTGCAGGCTTCCCAGTGGAGTCACACAGGATGTGCATAATTACCCCAACAATGAGTTGTGACAACATGTGTGAAATGTTGCCAACCAGGGAAGCTCATTAACAACTCTGGGGTGGGGGTTGTCTTAGAGGGTGCTGGTCACATAGGCACCCCCAGGCTGGCATGTACCCAAATTCCAGACTTCCAGCATGAACCGTATTGTGTATACAGTTTAGGCATTGTGAGCCACTCTTATCAGTTTGTGCTGGGACCCTCCCCAAATCTGAGTTTCTAGATGCCAAGCCCGGGCCTGAGAAAAGCACTTAGGCCTGCTGTGTTAACTCTTTTCTGCATAGAGGCTGACACTAACTACGATTTCCTTACCACGTTCCTTTCCTTTGTGTTTTGGAGGACCAGAGAAAGGAGGAGCATGCTTGATCCCCGAGAAAAGTAGACCTATGCTCTTCAGAGGAAGGGGTACAGAAAGAGGGTGAAAGCGACTCGAGACAAATTCCAGCTCTTCACAGTTTATTTCATCCATTACTGAAGACCTTTAGCTGAGCTTAGCTCTCTGTAGGGTTCTCAGAATGTGCTTCTAAAAGTAGAAGTTGTTTAGCATATGAGGTGGTGAAAAGGATTGAAGAACTTTGGTAATAAAAACCAAAGGAACAGGAAGGAAGTGGTCTGATTAGAACCAAGTGCTTAAGCAGGGAAAGACAGCCTAGGAAAGGGCCCGGAGTTGCTGAGTAGTTGTTTCAGTTGATTTCAAAATCCTTAAAGGAGCTTGAGCTAGAAGGTAATGTGGTCTTGACAGTTTATTTTGGGAAGGGATACAACATTCTCTTCCCATCTGGACAGTCCTGCCAAGACAATGAAATTTAGAGAAAATATTTTGAATATAGTAATAAGGACTCTTTATTATTATTACTATTTATTATTGTTGTATTAAGTTTTGTTTTGTTTTTGAGATGAATCTCACTATGTTGCCCTTGGTAGAGTGCAGTGCCGTCACAGCTCACAGCAACCTCAAACTCTTGGGCTTAAGTGACTCTGCTGCCTCAGCCTCCCAAGTATCTGGGACTACAGGCACCGACCACAATGCTGGGCTATTTTTTTGTTGTCATTGTTGTTTAGCTGGCCTGGGCTGGGTTTAAACCCGCCACCCTTGGTGTACGTGGCCAGCGCCATAGCCACTGTGCTATGGGTGCTGAGCCTGTATTAAGTATTTCAACAGTAGTTTGGGAACTGGATTGAGACAAAATAGTTGTGTTGACCCATTTAGTTAGTTTGAATCCATAAACACAACTTTAAAGAATTAACAACTAGTTGTTTAGAGTGTGTTTCAAGGGTAAGTGTTGTATACCTATGAATAAGTATATTTAAGGGGAAGCCCCAGTGTGTTCCTTCATCCTTCTGGGTCATTTGGGTAGAATAACCGGAGGTCCTGTGTCCAAGAGTGACCCTCACTTCTGCTGCAGGGTGCACTCCTGACTCAAGTAGGATTTATACTGTTAAATTCACTATATGTTCATCATCTCTGGGGAGGGAGAATAAGGTGAATACTCATTTTGCTGTTTGCTTTTGTTAGCCAATTGAAGAGCCTAAGAGTAGGCATTTTTGTTGTATTATATATATATATATATTTTTTTAAATAGTACTTTCTGTTTTGATTTTGTTTTTGTTTTTGGCTAGACATGGGCAGAGAGTCTAGGAAGAAATAATTAGGTGGGTTTATGGGAGATATATTTAGGGTGGGCTCATAGAGAATTTGCCCTTGAAGCAGTGATTCAGGTTAAAAATTAATGAGGTGATCCTTTTTTTTCATCTTATTTCACTGATGTCTTTGTAACTTAATAACATAATTGGACCTTGGTTTTCTGTATAAAGGAGGAGAAAGAGACATGGGGTATCTTCTGTGGTGGGTACAGAGAGAAAGACAGATGGAGAGGCAGACAGACACCTGCTGAGACTTAGATTTAAATGGGATTGCCTGATGACCCAGGAGTTTAAAGCACTTTAGTGGATCAGGATCGTACCACCCCACTCATGCCTCATTGAAAATTCTGTTGTGCTCCATCATCTGGAGGAGTGAAAGTACTAAGATGATTATGAAAATGATTTTTCCCCAGCCATCCTGCTTAACTTGCACCACTTCCCTGGAAAATTGAATTTCTTTCTCTTATCCACAGAGGCATTGAGTCACAGGTTGGATTCTTTGGGAGCAGCCCTGGGAGGGAGTTGGTGTGCAAGAGGATACTTATGAGAGACTCCAAGGGGCTCAGCCATTGTGGGAGGGAGGCCAGGCCACAGGGCAGGCCCAGGGAGCAGCCCAGCTTAAAGACATCCCCACCCAGCTTCCTAGGGGCTCAGGAGCCAGGATGGCCTGTCAAGAGTCAACCCAGGTTGAATTCACATGACTGGGTATTTAAATCCCTACCTTGATTATCACTGCATATGGAACATCCTGAAGGCCATGACCTTGGGCAAGGCAGCTCTGAGCCCTTGAGGCAATCCCTCAAGGCCTTCTGCCCAGGGCACCTCCGCAGCTAGGGCAGAAAGGCCTTTCTTAAACAGGGAGCTGGGCGGCTGGTCTCCATGCCCACCATGCCCACCACACGTGGGATGCTTGTCTGCCTGTTACAAGCACTTGGAAATTGTTGGGGATAAAGCCAGATCAGATAGGGAATAAGTTACCAGGAATATACATCTTTGGAAATTATTGTCCCATACCTCACTTTTTTGTGATATGTCTACAAATGCTTGAAATTAAACTAGTATATTTCTCCCCTATTTCTGACCAGGGCTTTGTTAGTTGTGCTAAAAATACAGAACATTTTGTCTTTTTTTTTTTTTTTCTTTGCCTTTTAGAGTCGAATGTGAATTATTATGGCAGCTATATATTTTAGGTCTTCTGTGTTTAAAAATTGTTAGTTACAGCTTTTTAAAAAAAATTGGAATCTGTCACAGAAAGGATTCTTTTCAGGAACTTGCAAAATAAGAATTAATACCCCAAACATGGTAGAGATGAGTATTTGTTATATCTTATACACACCAATATTCTAATAACTGCACTCTTTTCACTATTTAAAAAAAAAGGAAATCAGACTTTACAGTTTTATTTGAAAAATTTCACCCTTTATTGGTAATTCTTACTACTTATACATTAATGAATAATAGGTTTGTCGAAATGGGTAGATTTTGAATGGGAGATAGATAAACTTGTCTACAAGAAACTACTTCAGCTGGAAATAAGATGATTTCCTTGAAGACCTAGCTAGCATGCTCTCCACCTTATAAAACAGAACAAAGTAACTCCTGCTCAAGCTCGCGTTCCTGTACCTGGCATTACCTGAAGATCCATTGTGAATTAACATTTGTTAAAATGGTGAGAGATGATAATTGCTGTGTTGGATGAAAGGCCCCTTTCGTGATGAGATCCACTGGAAGGGAGTGTGTCCTGAGTCTCTTATTTGTCTTCCCATGCCCTGGGCCGCTCTGCAGACCTACACAGGCTCTCCCCCTGCTCGGTGGAAAGGGTGTCCCCTCCACTCAGGGAACCAGGAGTGTGTGGAAGCCATGGTGTGGTCACTTTCCTGTTGTCTGCAACTTTTCTTCCCCCTTTCCCCTTCCTTCCTTCTCCAGGACGTTCTTTCCTTCCCTCCATTAACCAGGCACACTTCCCTCTCCTTGAGGGGAAGGGTAGGGTCTTCCTGGCTGATTTCCTCCGGTCACAGTGCCGTCACTCTGTTCCCCAACCCTGGAGAGAGCGGCGCTTCTGCCACGCTATTGCACAGTCCTGCAGCTAGCCATCGGGTGCCCTGTGCACAGCCTGAGTGATGGAGAGGGAGGACTCTGGAGGCCTCTGGGATTCAGGCAAATCACTCTACTTCTCTACGCCTCAGTTACTTATAAAGTGGGGAAAATAATAGTACCCGCCTCACAGTGTTGTCTTGGTAGAATTAAAGCATGTAAAGGGCATAGAGTAAGCGCTCAGTGCATGTTCATTGTCGTCACGGTGCCTCCTGCCACGCAGGTGGTCAGTGAAGGTTTGAGAACTGAGATCTCACCAGTTCCCACGGAGCCAGTGGGCTCTTGCTGGTAACCCTGTTGGGCTAAGGTTGAGATGAAGGCACATTTGATGTGAGTCTGTCACATTTGTTATTGCAATTTATTTATTTATTTTTATTGTTGGGGATTCATTGAGGGTACAAGAAACCAGGTTACACTGATTGCATTTGTTAGGTAAAGTCCCTCTTACAATTGTGTCCTGCCCCCAAAAGGTGTGTCACGCACTGAGACCTCACCCTCCTCACTCCTTCCCTTTCTCTGACCTCCCCTTCCCCCACCCACCTCATTAATTGTCTTCAAAACTGAGTACATGGGATTCATGCTTCTACATTCTTGTGACGCTTTACTAAGAATAATGTGTTCCACTTCCATCCAGGTTGATACAAAGGCTGTAAAGTCTCCATTTTTTTTTAATGGCGTACATATACCACAGCTTGTTAATCCACTCCTGGGTTGATGGGCATTTAGGCTGTTTCCACATTTTAGCAATTGTAAATTGAGCTGCGATAAACAGTCCAGTGCAAGTGTCCTTATGATAAAAGGATTTTTTTTTCCTTCTGGGTAGATGCCCAGTAATGGGACTGTAGGAATTTTTAGGATGAGCTTGGCTAGGAATCTGTAATCCCCTTCTTGAGTTTGTGTTGTTTTATATAAATTCTGAAGAGCTAGCAAATGCCTCTCCAATGCTTATTTTCACATCCTGTGTTTAAAATATTTAGATGTTAGGCCTTCTCAGGAGCCTAAAATGCCTTTCCTTTTGGAAGTAGTAATTAATCTCTTTCCCAAGATGACCCATGAATTTGGTCTACTCTTTGGAAATAGGTGCCCCGTGTTTTCTCAGGCCATCTTGTACAGCCAGTTTTAAAGTTTCTTCATCAAATTTTCCTAGGTTTTTATTTTTAAACCTTTTTTGTAAACACCATGAGTAAAAGGGGGAAAGAATACCAAATAGTATGGTGGTTAAGAGCTTTGGAATCACAGAGAGCCACCCTCTCCATTTTCTTGCTACGTAACTAGGAGCAATTTGCTCAGTCTTTCCAACTTTTGTCCCCTGCATGTAGAACAGGGATGGTGCCACCTACCTCATGGGTTGCGAGGATTAAACGGATGGAATCATGTCTGTGCAGGGCTCAGCTTAGCAGCGGCCCCCCATTCAGTCCAGTCGGCCCTAACCCTGCTGCTGCTGCTGTTACGCTGATCAGATGGAGCATAGCACGGTTCAGTTTTTTTCCATACTCTGCGATGACAGGTGTGCGGCTTGAAGAAATGTTTGAACTCACCTTTTTTAAAGTTCAGTTTCTCCAGGTGAGTCTGCACACCTGTGATACGGCTGATCTCAGGGTATAAATTTCTCCAGCACACAAAATTTCCTTTTCACCACGCGCAATTCATTCCTGATATTAGTCACTGAACTCGGAACCGTCTGGTTTTGATTGGCTAGTCAGGGTTCACTGAGGCAAGTTCTTTCCTGAGATTGCTCCATATGTTCAGGAAAGGGAGTGTTTGTGAGCTGCACAGGCAGTAATGTAGACGCGGGGCCAGAAGACAGCACTGTGTTGCCATTTTCAGCTACTCCCAGCGGGCAGCTGGGCAGGATGATTAATATTTTAGCATCTTTGTTCTTTCTGTTTAGTTATAACACTAGAGCTGTTTAAATCATTCTGAAAATAACATGTCTGACATTTCTCCAGTTTAAAAAAAATACACCTCAAGTAATAATCCTCTGCCCCTTATTGAGGAAGTGTTTTTGGTGAGAAAGGAGGGAAAATTGGATGACCTAGGGGAGGAGGATAATTCTGAACAGCTTCATGGGAGAGAATACCTTAAAGTCTGAACAGCTCAAAGGCGCGACCCAGTGTAAGAGGACGAGATTGGCATCAGGGGCCACTTTATGGCCCTGTGTCTGGGTCTCTCCCACATGCTTGTCTTGAACGCTTGACGCTCAAAGACATGGTTTTCAACGTAAGGCATTCGAGATTTTCTAGTAGATAGAGCCCTCTAGGAATCTCAGTATTATACTCAGTAAGTACTAGAGGCCAGTGATCACGGTCTAACCTCCTATTTCAATACTTCTCTCTCCTTCTGTAGTGCTAAAGTTGTAAGTAACATGGAGCTAAGTTTGAGACTTCAAGGGTTATACCTAGCAGTAGATTTATGATAGAGGTGTAAACATTTGCCTTGTGTCACAGCTGAATTTCTGAAATAATTGCATGTCATAATTGAAAGATGGTAATTGCAGAACATAATTTAAATCCTTCACCACACCTTTCTATTTATAGGCATGCTTGAGAAAATCTTTCTCTAAAGCAACTGCTCTTTGTGATAATTGCCTCCTTTAGCTGCTGATGTTTAAAGACTCAGGTTGAAGAAAGGTGTGGAGCATGTATGGTAACTGTCTCAAAGCAGAATATTCTAATCTTACAGTAAATAAAATGTTTGACTTTGAACTGGCAGGGAAAATTATTTTAGTTTGGAGGAAAGAACTTAATATTTTAAAAAGTCTCAATGAAATAGATTTCATTGATACCTTTTATGATCAGTAATTCTGTGGTGGGGAAGCAGACGTAACTGTTAGTGTGTATTGGGTACGCTCCTTCTGGTTTGTGTAAGGTATTATACTCTATGACAATACCTTACAGCAACCCTACGAGTGGCAGTGCTATTCCCATTGTACAGATGAGAAAATTGAAACTCGGAGAATTGGATACTTGCCTCAGATCACACAGCTGATGAAGTGACAGAGTCTACTCAAGCTTTAAACGCTTAGACCGACTAGGCATAGGGTACCTTCTGGGGTAAGGATGCTTTATACTGCTCCTCAGCCAGACTCTCTTCCCTTCTCTGAGAAGACCAGGGACATCTTGCTTCCCTTAAGGCCCAGGGTGAATAGATCTTTCTTTCTTGGACTTTATAGGGCTGTCGCTAGATAGTGCGCCCCCCTCTTCTGGGGCCTGTCTGGGAAGTGTGCCTGGCTCTTCAGCTGTCCATTTCTCCAGCTTGTTCTCTCAGCTAATACTGCCCCAGCACAGAAGAATCCAGAATGTGCCCCAAGCTGTCCCTCTCTGTACAGCATTCACTTTATTAAAAGGAACTTTTCCTCTGGGTGATTGTTATTTAGAGTTTCATTGGATGTTTTATTATCTCACGTGCTTTTTTTTCCTGATGGAAATTCTTAAGAGGGAGAAGAATTCAGGGTTGAAATGAGGTTTTGTTCTCAGTTCAGTCACAAATTATCTCTGTCTTGGTTTGCTTAAAGCTTACTAAGCCACTGGGTTAGTTTGTCTTCATTAGATCACCCCAGGGGCTCCCTACCACCTTCTCTGTCGGCTTCAAGTTTCCTTGTGTGAAGGCCTCATGCACTTGGACTCCATCTATGTGTGACCAAGCAAGAGACTATTCATGCCGCTCCTCCAGCAGAACCAGCCACCGTGGCTTGTTCTCCCAATTCACTCACATTCTGCACAGGCGCCAACTCTTTCTGTGCGAATTCAGGCTTTCTCTTTGCATTTGAGCCTGGATGTGTTCTGGACTTACTGTGAATCTGCTCCTTCTGGGAAGGCAAGGCTGTCTCTTTTTTGTTGGCTTCTTTCTCTATCTCTGGTACCCAAGGAAACCATTTTCAATTATTTCCTGTGCCCTTGGGAAAATGTCCAGGTAATTCTGGAACACACACTTTCACCATTCTACCTCCTCATCCAGACTGGCCTTCTGCGGGGTCCCCGTTTCTTCCCGGGGTGGGATTCTGTGTATCTGCTTGTGGTTTAGACTGGTCGTTGTTTGGATCTGTCTGGAAAGATGCCATTTTGGGGGGAGCTGTGCACGCAGTGAACATTATACAATTCTGTTTTGAAGGAACTCTCATTGTAGTTGAGGTGATTGTTATTTTAAAACCATAGTTATACATTGAGATCAGTGCTCTCATAGAGGTTAGAACGATGTGGAAAGGCTGTAAACATCTTTCTCAAAAGCAGGGATAGGAAATGTTTTTCTTTCCTAGGCTGTTGACTCACAGGGGGAAAAGAAAAAAAAAAAAACCCCAGTTGATGGCCAACTTGGGTGGTAATTAATTTAGTTTTCGCAGCAACCTTAGGAGGTTAGTACTGTTATTATCCCCATACAACAGCTGGAGAAAGTAAGACTGAGGCAGTTTAAATAACTGTTTCTAAGTGATAAAACCAGGATTTGAAACTCAGATCTGTCTGGTGACAAAGTATTTTCTTTTAACCACCATAAATATTAACTGCCTTTCTACGTGATAAAGATACGTTATTGTGAATTTACTCTTTTTTAAAAGATATTTGACAATTCGTATATGATGGTATTCTTGTCTACTCACTCTGCCCAGAAGGAATGGGAGCGACAGTAGCATCTAAGGATTAGTAGTGGGTCTTGTGATGTGACAGTTAAGGGAGGGAACAGTTGCTGTCCCAAAAGCTAAATAAGCAGTTCAAGATGTGAAAGCGTTGGGGTTTTCTTCCCCACCATTACTTACCTTCTGAAGCCCATTCATCTCTTTTACATTCCCAAAGATGTATAGCTTTCAAAGTCTCCACTACGAAACCTGGAGACTTTGCCACTGGAGCCCTCTGTCTCCCAGCTCCACACATGGCCCTGGTCTGCTTTCTTTTGCGATGCTGGAGCGAGGCCTCTGCAGGGCTTGCTAGTTTTCTGTGGATTCGGTTCTGCCAGTAGGGGGCACTAGAAGGATGCTGCAAACTTGAAGGACAAAGACCGGAGATGCCCTTCCCATTTGCTCCCTGTGGGCTTCCTGTCTGTGGCACCCAACTAACAGGCCTTCACCCTGGCAGCAGCAGTTCTTTTCCTGAGTTAGCAGCTGAATTCAGTTTATAGTTCCAACACCTGCAGAACTGGTCTCTTCTGGTACCTCGGAGGCACCTCCTCCTCAGAAGTCTGAATTCACTTCCATGGGGGCCCCCTCTGGGATCCTAATTCTCACTCTTCCTTCTGTTACTTGTGCCGCTGCCACGATACCCTAGAGTTCTGTTTTTACCCTTGCGGTCACTCAGTTAACACTCTTTATGAGTCTTGTTAACAATTCCCTATGTTAAATTCTCTCTGCTAAAATAACTGGTGTGAGTTCTATCGCCTGAGTGGGCCCCAGCTGGTACACCTATGAAACTCAGCCCTCTGGTGCTTAGCTTCAGCCTCAGCTCATCGTATGTGGCTGGGACGTCGGATGTGGCTGTCTTTCTCTGGGAACGCCATCCTCTGAGCAGGTCTCGGGCATGCTCATATTGCACTGGGAGTGCTGGATCTCGGACCGACTTTGAGGAACAAGAACATAAACTCAAAGTTAGGGCTTGTAGTATGTGTTCTAGCAAGCTATTCTGTGGGCTTCTTAAAGTCGTGATGACTTTTGGAATTTTGTTTTCAGTTCTTTGAATTATTTTCGAAAGGTCTTCTTGTGCTAGAAAACAGTGGATTTCAACTCAACTCTCCTGTACTGTCCTTAATAGCCAGTGTATCTACAGTACGTATGTAATTACATATTGCGGGGGCAGCCATGACTAGGATACATAGTAAAAGTCAAACCAAGCCTCGATATTCTTGGTAAAAGTGGTTTACTTACCTCACAGAGTTGATGTGAGATTAGGTGAGATGACATGTAAAATATCTGGACCTTTAGTTACAAGTAATTTATAAATAGTAACCATCTTCTTTCCCTGGTATTTACCACATCATAGGGATTATGATGGCTGACTGGATTCATTGTCTATTCCAAATTATTAGTCTGTGCTGGTCATGGTAACCAATTTATTCTCCTTGTCAAATATTACCTTGATAATGGGAAGGTGACCCATCTTAGCCAGTTAAACTTGAAAGAAAATCTGCTCTAAGGCCTCTGGCAGAGGTTTTCTCTTAAACAAAAGACAAGAAAGAGATGGTCTATCCTTTTCTTTAGCAGGTAAGTCTGAATGTGACTCTTGAAATTACTTTGATTACCGTGAGAGGAACCAGCCTGAGGGAAAGCCCTAATTGAAGCTAGAGGAGAATAGAGATTGTGCTGGGCAGAATTATGGTCTCCCTAGCAATTCTTGTCCTCACCACCTGAGAATGTGTGTTACTTTACATGGCAAAAGAGACTTTGCAGGCTCGGAGCCTGTGGCTCAAGCGGCTAAGGTGCCGCCACATATACCTGAGCTGGTGGGTTCGAATCCAGCCCGGGCCTGCCAAACAACAATGATGGCTACGACCAAAAAATAGCCGGTGTTGTGGTGGGTGCCTGTAGTCTCAGCTACTTGCTTGAGCCCAGGAGTTGGAGGTTGTTGTGAGCTGTGATGCCACAGCACTCTACCAAGGGCAACAGCATGAAGCTCTGTCTCAAAAATAAATAAATAAATAAAAGGACTTTGCAGATGTAACTAAAGGTATGGCCTTGAGATGAGAGGTTGTTTTCAGTCCAGGGTAATCACAAAGATCCTTAAAAGTGGAAGAGGGGCGCAGTGCCTGTGGCTCAAAGGAGTAGGGTGCTGGCCCCATATGTCGGAAGTGGCAGGTTCAAACCCAGCCCTGGCCAAAAACTGCAAAAAAAAAAAAAAAGTGGAAGAGGGAAGGAGGACAGTCAGTGTCAGAGTGATGTGGTGTGAGGAAGACTTGTCCAGCCCTAGCTGGCTTTGAAGATGGAAGGAAGGGGGCCATAAGCCCAGGAATGCAGATGGCCTCCAGAAGCTGCCACGGGGGAAGCAATGAACTCCTCTCTAGAGCCTTCAGGAAGGAAGGCAGCCTCTCCGACACATTGATCCTAACCCAATGAGACTTAGACGTCTGACCTATAGAACAATAAGGTAATAAGATAATAAATTCGTGTTGTTTTAAGCCACAAGGTCCATGGTAATTTGTTACAGCAGCATGGGAAATTGAGAGATGGAAAGAGCCTGGGTACTTGATGCCTTTGCTGAATGTCCAGATCAGCCACCCTGGAGCTACCCTGCATTTCTTATGTGAGACAAGTTTCTGTGTTGCTTAATCCAGTTTGAGCCAGATTTTTAGCCACTTGCAGCCTAAGCTGTCCTAAGAATGGTACATGCATGCTTAGCCAAGTACAGTGTATAAAGCAGCCTATAAATGAGAATGTGTTGAACAGGGGAAAAAATGTGGGAGAAAAAGATCCGGAATCCACATCTAAAGAAGCAGGGGTGTTTTCTGATTCACAGTAAGTATAATAACTTGGAACTTAAAAAAATAATAAAAGACACAAGAGATGTTTGGAAAGATGGATAAATTATTTGAACATGGAGATGGCCTGGATGGGACTTCAGCAGGTGCACTTTCAAATTGCCAGATTCATTTCCTATTGTGACCTCCAGGCATCCAAATTCTCTTTTCCGAAATAACATTTCAGCAGACTCCGTGAACATGCCAAGAAGTGATTATTTTTACAAATCCAGATGATTTCCTAATTTAGGACAGCTCAAGCAGAGGTAGAAATGAAGAGAAACATAGACTCTTTTTCCATCTCCACAGAGTAAGAACAGCCCCAGTCCTGGCTTTAACCAAATGTTGCTGACAACTCTGAAAGCGCTTGTCCGCGGACAGCTGGTTAGTGGCCTCGCCGCGCCAGCCGGGGGCTCAGCCGGATTAGGATCAGAGAGGCCAAAGATCAAATGCTATATATAACCTTTGGTTTCCATGCCTTTTCTCCACGATTTCTGAGTTTCAGATTAGCTTTTGTGATGTCTGGCCAAAGACCACCGTGAGGACCCACAACTATCCTCTGCATTTGGCTTCATCCACCCTCCCCCCAAATACTCAGCCTGGCCTCCTCCCCGTCTTCCCTCTACCAGAGTGCCCTGTCCTGCCCACCCTGTGAGGGTTGCCGCTGATGGTTAGACACTTAAACCCTTAAGAGCATTGGTTGTATGGCTCTCTACCAGGATCTGAATCCTGTTAGGGAGTGGGAGAGGGAGTTTTGTGATAGTAAATTGTGCCCCCCAAATCCCAGGCGGAGGATGAGCTGTGTACTGCAGGTGAGTTAGTTGATATGGTTTTTCACATGAGAAATGGTCTGAATCCTCATAGACTTATTGGTTACAGACTTCCCCTCACGGTAGTAAGTTGTAAAGATTTTTAAAATAATTTTGAGCGTTCGGAATGGAAGACTGCTCAGTTAGCCCACTTTGTGAAGAATGTCGTAACACCTGCGCGGCACATTGACTGTATTGCCGGGGTATCTGTATTCCAGCTCATATTTTAGGTTCTTCCTTCCCTTCCTGATACCATAGTCAAAACCCCACAGGTTTTTATTTGCTGCTCTTTCAATTACGTGCTGCATTGTCATCTTTTCATTTGTGCTTCTTTCCCCCGGCTAACGTGCCCAGATATATTTCTTGCTGTACCTTCCCTTATATCCACCAAAGCTTTCACTGTTATTATTGTAAAAACACATACATATCTGAATATAATTTTTTGTTTCCGAAGTGAAGACCCTTCCCCGGGAAAGTTTTTCTCCCCTTTGAAAGTGGTAGTCCTCCCTTATCTGGGGTTTCGCTGTCTGCGGTTTCAGGTAGCCAAGGTCAGCTGAGATCCAAGAATATTAGATGGAAAATCCCAGAAGTAATTTTTAAGTTGCAGCCCACTGTGAGTAGTTTGATGAAATCTCACACTGTCATACTCTGTCCTACCCAGAAGTGCATCTTACTCTGGCCCGGCGTCTCTGCGCCGTACCTACGCCACACCTGTTAGTCACTTAGCAGCCCTTCGGCTGTCAGATCGCGAAAGCTTAGCATTTGTAGGGATCGGTTCTGTTCCTGGCATCCTCTGAGGGTGTTGGAAGGTATCTGCACATGTACTTTTATGGCTGTCGTTGAAGTAATCACATCTACTTAGGACATTCAATTTGTTTAATGGCATGTGCTTAAAAGACTTAGAGAACATATTTAGAAATATAACCTTTTCCACTTTATGAAATAATTTTTTTTCTGAACACCTCTTTTGTCCCTGAAAATGTTTCTATCACTGAAAACCGTATTAGAGAAGCATCCCACAGCCCACCTCTCCCTCCTCTTCGGTTATCATACGTACTTCCCTGCCACCCCCTACTTGAGAACACGGGCTTTTACAGAGGCTTAGTGATAAATCCTCTCAGGAGAGCAAGAACTCATGGTATATTCTATTTATTAACTGAACAAATATTTATGCACTATCTGCTAGTTACATTGTGCTAAGTGCTAGGTAGGTACGAAGATAAATGAGGATATGTCCTCCTGGCCTTCCCCCTGACCCCCAAGGAGTTTACCCTCTAGGGGCAAAGATAGCATTGTGAACAGTGCATTCAAGACACACACAACAGTGCCCTGGGAACAGTACATTACCGTGTTTTAACAGGAGGTGTAAAGGTCTCTGAAGGTTCTACCTGGTTCCTATATTCCTGCCTAAATCAGATCTGAACATGTGTATCCTTCACCATCTTTCCAACAATAAGTGCATAGTTTAGTATTAATTACAGTAATATTGTTTTCAAAACCACAAGAGGGTTTTGGCCTAGGTCTAATTACTCGCTGCACAAAGATTCAATTATTTAAGACAATGAGGACTGCCAAGGAAGGGAATTTTAATACGAAAGATGTCTTGCTAGGCGAATGACCTATGTTTTAAGGAGGGGTCACATGCCTTGGGGTTGCAGGGATGGGGAGTCTTGGCATTAGGAAGCTTGCTCAGGGGCCTTCTGAATCTCCACTCCTTTGTCTTCCCAAAATTCTATTATTTCTGGGAAAAAAGTCAGAAATGTCACCAAACTCTTTTGGTCTGAGAATCTAAAACATGAGAGAGAGAGGATTGTAAGAAGCATACAGGGGTATGAAATTTGTTTATAGGGCTGGTTGCAGTGTTTTCCCCACAGAGCAAACATGATGATGATGAAATAGCAGCAACTAAGCTGATTTATAATGACCTTTCTTGGTTTTCCTGAAGTTTTACAATGGATTGGATGAACCCACACTGTGAACTTCATCAATGAGTTTCAGAGCATAGGAAATTAACCTTTTGGATCTCCACGCTAATTTCTAGCCAAGGTGGACATGGAAATGAGACTGGCCTGTAAGAACACTGAGGTCTAGCATATCCTACTGGGACACTTGGTTATCTGAGAGGTCTCAAGTGGGTTTTTTTTTTGTTTTTTTTTTTGGAGACAGTCTCACTTGTTCATGCTTGATAGAATGCCATGGAGTCACAGCTCACAGCAACCTCAAACTCTTGGGCTTAAGTGATTCTCTTGCCTCAGCCTCCCAAGTAGCTGGGACTGTAAGTGCCTGCCACAACACCTAGCTGGGACCGTAAGTGCCTGCCACAACACCTGGCTATTTTTAGAGACGGGGTCTTACTCTTGCTCAGCTTACTCTTGAACTTATGAGCTCAGGCAGTCCACCTGCCTCAGCCTCAAGAGCTGAGGCAATCCACCTGCCTCAATCCCCAAGTGCTGGGGTGATAGCATGAGCCACTGTGCCCAGCCTCAAGTGGATTTTTTATCTTGGTCATCAACAGCTAAAGGGACGTGGAAGATCATTCAGTGAGAATGGCTGTCATGTAACAGCCTTGCGAATGTGTCAGATGTTTGCCTACATCCAAGAACCCCTCACTGTTCTTCCATTGTCACCCAGAGAGCCCAAGTCACCATCAGTCTGGAGGCCACCAGCTCCCATGAGTTCATTCACTGCTCTTACATCAGGCTTCACATCAACCCCTGAACTTGGGTACTTTCTGTCACCTACCCGAGCCTTTCAGAGCTACATTGTTTTAAAGGACTAATTCCTTCTCATAGGATGTATTATAATTGAGTAATTAAGAGCTAGTGGTTGGAAATAGGAACACATTTCTATTTAACTTCCAGTTGAGCAAAATATTTTTCCCCTCTATTTGGTACCTAATTGTATTAAAGATTGAAGAGATTTTTTTTTTTCTTATTCCACCTTTCTCTAGCATCAGTTTTCTTCCCTGTAAGAGCTCTTGTGTTTGAAAGTGCTAATTGAAATAATGCTAATAATATCAGATATTTCTAAGTAAGACATAGGCTCCACTAAGAAGTTCTCAGGTCGGTGGGACTACACCTATGGTGCATCTTATAAGGGTACATGAGAAAGTTACTAAATGTAGAATATAAATGTCTTAACAAAATAACTAAGAAAATGCCCTGAAGGGTGTGTTAACCAGTTTGATGAAAATATTTCAAATTGTATATAAAACCAGCACATTTTCCCCCATGATTGCATTGATGTACACAGCTATGATTTAATATAAAAAAATTAAAAAATGATCATTCAAAGAAAAAAATAAGAAGCTCTCAGGTGCTGGGAGTGTCTGGAGTGAAAATAATTTGTTCAGAATAAAATGTCAAAGAAGATACTAGATTAAGTTATAGTTATTAAGTAACTACAGCACCAGTCACATACTAGCCAGGTCAAAATGATGTTGAATTTGCCATCAGAACATATCTTATAGTTTAGACATTATTATTTGACCTCAGAATAATCTGTGCACTTTATATTAAGAGAGATTGCAGTAAGTGCCTCCGTTTTAACTGTAAATCATCAAGGTAACTTAATTGGATTAAGAGAAAAACATAAATCAGATACAACTGGACAAAAAAGCAAAATATGGAACTCAAATTTTCTAAGAGATGAAACTTATTTTTCTAAGAATCCAGGGTGTATATATCTCTTTTTCTTTATATATGTATATAAAATTTATATTTAAATCACACATTTGTTCCTTATGAAGTATTCAAAAATTAGTGATCATGGGTGGCGCCTGTGCCTCAGTGGGTAGGGCACCAGCCCCATATACTGAGGGTGGTGGGTTCAAACCTGGCCCTGGCCAAACAGCAACAATAACAAAAAAATAGCAGGGCATTGTGGCAGGTGCCTGTAGTCCCAGCTACTCAGGAAGTTGAGACAAAAGAATCACCTAAGCTCAAAAGCTGGAGGTTGCTGTTAGCTGTGACGCCACGGCACTCTACTGAGGGTGACAAAATGAGACTGTCTCTGGAAAAAAAAAAAATTAGTGATCATTTTTGGGAAAGAACATCCAAGTGGGTATTTTTTCATTCTTATATATTGATCTTTTGTTGAATGGAAAACTTAAAGATGGGTTTGCTTACAAAATTATAAAAAATAATTTGGATGTAAGTGTTGTAGGAGCTGGAAGATAACTCTTGCAGTAGGGATTCCAGTAACTTCTCTCTGACACAAAGTATGTGATATTTTCATTTTTATGAGTTATTGGACACCGTGAACTCCAGCAGGGGTCATATCTACCTCAAAGGCACCATTTTATTTAGGAAAACTATGAAAACCATTGTACCTGAAGGGAATTAGTGCTTGCTTTGGAAGGTTACATTAAACATTGAAATGCTTTGGGTAAGTGCTTTGGGTAAGTTCTCAGACTGGGATGTCTGTCTCCCTAGATCACACACTTAGCAACAAAGTGTGAGATGAGATGAAATGACAGTGATGTGTGTGACCCTGTTTCTTCTCCACAGAGAGACGGGGTCACATGGAATCACGCTCTGACCACTCAAGCTTGGAAAAGTTAGTGGGATTATGCTATGAACTAGATGTGAGAAAAGTGAATAATTGGGAAGATAGGTGTTGGGAAGAGAGGAGAAAAATCTTAAAATATGACATATGTCAGACGCTTTGAGGGATTCAGTTTGTGTAGGCACCACTGCCGTAAGACGGTGAGGAAGTGACATAACTAGGGCCCAGTACACAGCGCCGCCTCGGCAAATGTTTGTGTTATTGGAAGAGGGTAGGCGGTAACACCTCTTGGAGAGGAAGGCCACAAAAGAGGCCTTGTTTCGGCATGGTAGCTGGACTTCCCCTATTGCTGGTTACGGGCAGATATGTCTACCAAATACACGAAAACAGCTTCATGAGAAATGTTTCCGTGTGACTAGAAAAAAGATGCTGATTTAAAATTGATTAATAGATCCCATCTTGCCAGATAATCTTGTTGGAACGGAAACATGCTCAGATTTTTTATTTTTCCGAGACAGAGTCTTCTCTGTTGCTCAGGCTAGAGCAGCGGTTCTCAACCTGGGGGTCACGACCCCTTTGTAACAATGAAAATACATCCTGCATTACATTACGATTCATAACAGTGGCAAAATTGCAGTTATGAAGTAGCAACAAAAATAATTTTATGGTTGGGGGTCACCACAACATGAGGTGGTATTAAAGGGTTGTGGCAGCTTGGCGCCTCTGGCCCAATGGGCTAAGGCGGCAGCCATGTACATCTGAGCTGGCGGGTTCGAATCCATTCCGGGCCTGCCAAACAACAATGACAGCTGCAACCAAAAATGGCCAGGTGTTGTGGCGGGCGCCTGTAGTCCCAGCTACTTGGGAGACAGGAGGCAAGAGACTCGCTTGAGCCCAGGAATTGGAGGTTGCTGTGAGCTGTGATGCCACAGCACTCTATCCAGGGTGACAGCTTGAGGCTCTGTCTCCAAAAAAAATAAATAAAGGGTTGTGGCATTAGGAGGCATTAGGAACGTTGAGAACCACTGGGCCAGAGTGTGGTGTCATAGCTCACAGCAATCTCAAACTCTTAGGCTCAAGCCATCCTCTTTCCTCAGCCTCCTGAGTAGCTGGGACTACATGTACCCACTGCTACACCTGGCTAGTTTTTCTATTTTTAGCAGAGGATCGAGTCTCACTCTTGCTCAGGCTAGTATTGAACTCCTGAACTTAAATAATTCACCTGCCTTGGCCTCCCAGAGTGCTAGGCTTATAGGCATGAGCCATCATGCCTGGCCCAGATTTTCTTTTTAAATAAATTATTGATTTATATTATGGATACATGAAAATGTGCCTGTGAGTATTGATAAAAGTCAGAGGAGAATTTGAAGGAATGTCCATCACCAAATTATTATTATCCTTTATTACCTTTTTATTTGTGGTGTTAGGTTTATTAACTTATAATTTATACCTAGTAAATTTCATCCTTTTTTGTGAATAGTTCCAAGAGATTTGACAAATGTATATGGTCAAGATATAGAACAGATCTATCATACGAAAGGGTCTTTCATTCCCCTAATGGCCCCCCTCTTCCCATCCCAGCCTCTGGACAACACTGATTTGTTTTCTGTCCCTATAGTTCTACCTTTTCTAAAACGGAATATACATAGCATCATGAAGTTTGTGGCTTTTTGTATCTGGCTGCTTTCACTTAGCATAATACTGTGAGACTTGGTCCTGTTGTTGCGTGTATCAGTAGTTTGTTCCTTTTACCTGCTGAGGAATATTCCACTGCATGGCTGTACCACAATTTGTTGATTCATTCACCAGTTGAAGGACGTTGGTTTGTTTTCAGGTTTTGGCAATTTTGACTAAAGCCATTGCAAATATTTGAGTTTGGGTTTTTTGTGGGAACAAATGTTTTTATTTCTCTTGGGTAAATACACAGGAATAGGATTGCTGGTTTATATGGCAAGTGTATGTTTAGTTTTCTAAGAAACTGACCAGCTGTTTCCCAGAGTGCCTAGACCATTCCCATTCCCATCCATGAGGCATGAGAGTTTCAGTTGTACCTCATTCTTGCTAGCACTTGGTATTGTCATTTTAAAAAGTGTCCATTCTTAGTATCTCTTTAAAAATTGACTTAATCTTTTTCATAATGTAGAGAGCTTACCTTTACCTTTCTTTCCCCCCACCCCCAATGGTAAGATAGGATTTTATTACACAGAAAGAAATCCAGGAGTAAAAAGTACCAGAGCTTCTGGCAAAGGGGAAGACCCAAGTCGGAAGCCTGTCTCGGCCCTTTGTCTAGGGGTATATGTTATCTGGAGAATTACATTTTGGCTAGGATTTGGTAGGTGGAAAAATATCCTTTCGAAGTTGAATGCAGTCTATCCCCTGGGGCGAGGTTATTAGGTTTTTGCAGGTTTTGTCTCAGGGAAGGGATTGGGGTGTGTGCTCCTTACTCATTGGTAAAACAGCCCAGAAAAGCCTTAGGTGGCTTTGTTCGTGATCTTGTTAGAGCCCGGAGGGTGTGACCTGGAAAAGGCAGCCTGTTTGTGCCTGGAAATGGAGGTCTGATTTCTGAGCTCGCCTGGGCCTAGAGAATGGGGGAATCCTGTTTCAATCCTCCCTCTCCACATAGAAGCTCTAACTGCCATTAGGGAAAAGGGGTGCTGACTGCTCAGGGTTGCTTCCTGTGATATGGGGGAGCAGTTAGAGGTTACTCAGAGGAGGGCGATCCAGGGTTCACAGTAAATGGAAATTTGGGTCAATCCCTCTAGCTTGGAGCAAAATGTTAGGGTATTCTCTTTATGAAACTGCCCAGGCCCAGGAAACTGGGGTCCCTTGTCCAGGCTCGAATGGGGGAACAGAATGAAGAGAAGGGGACAGTTAAGGTTTCTCCAGATGAAGGGTGATCCAAGAATCCGCAATGGAGTCTGGTTTTGGACTGGAACCCTTTTCACCATTTGTGGCCTGATGATATCACCTCTTGCTGGCTTCTAAATAATAACTTCAAATCTTTGTTAGGCTCCCAAGTCTAGGTGGTCTATGGGTGATTCTCTTCACGGTCTGCTTCTGTAGAAAGTGGTGGGTTCCAAGAGTTTACTCATGAATGATGTATCAAAGAATCTATTCTCATAACTTTAACAGTTGTAGAAGAAAAGATAACAGGAAAAGAACCTTTCCAAGTTGGAGTTAGGGAAGGTGAATTGAAGGGAAGAGTTTTGATCGTAAGTAGCTCTCCAGGAGAGAAAACCTCTTTTAGTGTTGAATGTGAAGATGTATTTGGGAGGTTCTTAAGGATTTGTTGAAACTTGGCTAAAGAAGTAATAAGTTTTACTAATTCTGTAGTTTCTTTTATTATTTATTTATTTATTTTTGCAGTTTTTGGCCGGGGCTGGGTTTCAACCTGCCACCGCTGGTATATGGAGCTGGTGCCCTACTCCTTTGAGCCAAACGCCCTAATTCTGTAGTTTCTTGATCTAATAGTAAATCATTAGTTAAAAGAGGCCCTCCATATAATAAGTAAAATGAGCTACAACCAAGTTTCTGAGGTAAATTTCTTTTTTTTTTTTTTTGAGACAGAGCCTCAAGCTGTCACCCTGGATAGAGTGCTGTGGCATCACAGCTCACAGCAACCTCCAATTCCTGGGCTCAAGAGAGTCTCTTGCCTCCGCCTCCCAGGTAGCTGGGACTACAGGCACCCGCCACAATGCCCGGCCATT
>CAUYON010045541.1:0-15487 GCA_963573935.1 Arctocebus calabarensis
GCCCGGCCTCGGCCGAACTGCAAAACAAAAAAATAGCCGGGTGCTGTGGCGGGCGCCTGTAGTCCCAGCTACTCGGGAGGCTGAGGCAAGAGAATCGCTTAAGCCCAAGAGCTGGAGGTTGCTGTGAGCAGTGTGATGCCACGGCACTCTACCCAGGGGGATAAAGTGAGACTCTGTCTCTACAAAAAAAAAAAAAAAAAGTGAAATTGATGCTTCAGGTTTCAGGTTCTAATGGTTGTTTGCACCTGGAAAGTGCACAAGAAATAGAACATAGGTGTTGAATAATTTACTGAGGGAGAGCTCTCAGGTAGCAAAGGAGAGAGGCACAGAGGAAGTCAGCAAATGTGTGGTCTCAGCTGGAGTGCAGCCTGGTCTGACCCCAAGGGAGCTGTGGAGCATGAATCATTCTGCAGGGTGTTCTGGCCTTTTGTCTTCTCCCTTATCAGTTTGTCATTGGTTCTTGACTGGCAGGAAATGTTGGCGTGTGACCTTCCTGGTAAGGCCACTCCTTTTGTCCAAGGGAAGCTGCCCAGGGAAGGGACAGCTGTTAGCCATTAGCCACCAGCCCTCACAGGAATCAGGATGGGTGCCCTGAGAAGGAGACCTGGGTGAGGCACCATAGCAGCTGTCTGGGGACAGATTCCCTTCATCTTTGTTGCCCCAGGCACTTATTAGTGAGCTAAGCAAGCCATACCATCATCCCTCAAGTCACAGCAGCCACACGGCAGGACACAGCAACTCCCAAAACAGATGTCACAGCTGTCACAGCCTTACAGGAAATGGTTCTACCAGGCCATGTTCTTTTGGGGTCCAGAAGGCTGAAACCAAAGAACACATTTTTTTCAAGCTGCAGTGTTTTATTGCCATAATTTTGAGTTTCTGATCTCAGACATGACATTGTAGAAATATTTGATGAAAATGCTAAGACCTCCTTCTGTGTCTCATGCACTTGATATTCCAGTTGTTCCCAAAGGCTGTGAGATATTTGTAAACCTCTGTGTTACAATCCAAAGGCGCAAAGAGACTCTCAGCCTGGGTCATGGGTTCTATGAAGGTTTCGCTCTCCTAGGGGAGCTGAGCATCAGGGGGCTGGCCCGGGCTGACCTTTGGGGAAGGGGCCTTGGCCTCCTAGTGATTGGCTCATCGTCTGCAGGAAAGAGAATGAGTGCCGGGCGGCACCTGTGGCTCAGTGAGTAGGTCGCTGGCCCCATATGCTGAAGGTGGTGAGTTCAAACCCAGCCTTGGCCGAACTGCAAAACAGAAAAATAGCCGGGCGATGTGGCAGGCGCCTGTAGTCCCAGCTACTCTGGAGGCTGAGGCAAGAGAATCGCTTAAGCCCAAGAGCTGGAGGTTGCTGTGAGCTGTGTGACGCCACGGCACTCTACCCAGGGCGATAAAGTGAGACTCTGTCTCTACTAAAAAAATAAATAAATAAATAAATAAGAGAATGAGTGCCATCAGCTGGTGACTCTGGAGGGTTGTGGGAGAGAAATCGGGAAGCGTGTGGGCTTCTCCGAGTTGTGGTTACGACTGACTGTAGGAGGGAACATGTGGGCTTCTGGTACTGACAGGCCTTCTGTCCCCTAGAGTCTCTCCTGTCAGTGGAGTGACTGCCTCAGTCCCACCAGCGACACGCACGCACTCAGTCATCCTTCAGCATGACTGTTGTAACCTTCTGTTTGTGCCAGGCTCTGGAGAAGAAAAATCAGCCCAGGCCCTGTGCCTTGAAAAGTTCAGGAACAGATAGAAAGTGTTCCTGGGGGAGAACTGCTGATGGGAGGGCAGGGATGCCAGGGGGCACTCAGCAGGGCCTTTCGCAGGGTGGCTGAGGCCTTTACACAGGCCATTGGTGGGGGTTGCAGAGCACTAGACACTAAGGTCACGTGGAGTGGAAGCCGAGGTCCCCTCCACAGGAGCCAGATTGCTTGGGCCCCCAGACAGCAGAGAAAACCTGCTTCAGTCCAAGCAGACAGTGGCCATGGCCTCTTAGAAACTGTTTAGCTCACCAGCACTTGTAAAAGTCAGGCAGTCTACCTAACAAAGGTGTCCTGTTGTTTCTTACAGGGAGAGGTTATAGAATACGTGGATGACCTCTTGGAACTGGAGGAGACCAGCTAGTCCACAACAACCAAAGAGACTCTTCTAGATGTTCAGGAAACACAGACTCTCTGTCCTCCTTCTCCTAACAGCCCAGGTTGTTGATACCTCAAAGCCTTGTCTTTACTATAGAAAGCAAAAGGGAAGCCCCCTTCGCTCTCCCTCCATGCCTTCCCTGTGTTCACACCTGCCTCCCCATGCTCACACCTGCCTTCCTGTCTTCATACTGGTCTCACTTATCTTCACACCAGTTTTCCTCATGTTCACACCTGTCTTCCCCCCTGTTCACACCTGCCTTCCTCATGTTCCCACCTGCCTTTCTCACCATTTTGGTTTGAGGACAGTCTTCCATGGTTTTAAAATCAGTATTATTTTTTAAATAAGAAAAACATTTCTGAAAGATACTAATTGTGAAAACCTATGTTGACCTCTCTGCTCTTCTAGATTTTAGTCTCCTTTCTCCCCATCTAGCAAAGATGGTGGAAGACAAAGGCTGTACTGTTCCAGGCTTCAGGATGGTCTTCACTCGGTCTGCCCTGTGAATTTCGGCAAATGGTGTAGAGCAGCGGTTCTCAACCTGTGGGTCGCAACCCCTTTGGGGGTCGAATGACCCTTTCACAAGGGTAGCTTAATATCAGATATTTATATTACAATTCATAACAGTAGCAAAAATTACAGTTATGAAGTAGCAACAAAAATAATTTTATGGTTGAGGGTCACCATGACATGAGGAACTGTCTTAAAGGGTCACGGCATTAGGAGGGCTGAGAACCACTGGTGTATGGAAATGTGGCTTTTGCCTTACCTTTTTGCATCTCCAAAACCTTACTGAGGACAATGCTCAGTTATACATCTCAGTGTTAGAGACGGGAGAAAGACAGTGCTGTCTAGTTTCATTTTTTTTAGTAAATATTTATTAAGTGCCTAATACGTGGTAGGCGTTGACCTGGGCACCTGAGATACTTCACAGAATAACAGGAAAAAAATTCCTGCTCTCATAAATGTTGCATTCTACAGACAACCAATTAACAGGAATAAATATATAAAGTATCAGATAGTGTTAATTGCTACGCAGAAAAATAAAGCAATGAAGGGGGATAAGGAATCCTGGAAACGAGGCCATAGTTCTAATAGAGTGTTCAGCAGGTGGCATTAGAAGAGAGATGTAAGGGAAGCAGGTCTTAGGAACGGCATGTGTGATGCCCTGAGCTGAGAATCTGCTCGCTGTGGTCAGCAGCGAGGCCAAGCAGAAGAGTGGGCAGGGATAGAGTGGAAGGAGAGAAGGCTGGAGAGGCGTGAGTGTGTAGGTGGGGCAGAGGGCAGAGGGCAGAGGACCTTGACTTGGCTTCTGCCGAGTGAGATGGAAACCTTCGGAGGGTCTCAGCAGAGGAGTGCTTTCCCTGACTTGTATTTTACAAGGGTCATTCTAGCTGCTATATGTTGAAAAGCCTGAGAATGAGCAAGGGTGGAAGGAGGTGGAGAGACTTATTAGGTGGCCTTTGTAAGATTCCAGGCTCAGACATGAGCCATGGATGTGGCAGTGGTGAGAAGTAGTCCAATTCTCCATTTATTCTGAAAGCAGAGCCAATAGGATTCGCTAACAGGTTGGATGTGGCGTGTAAGAGAAAGAGATGTGTAAATGCATGACATCAAGGTTTTGGCCCGAATAACGGGAGGATGGTGTTACCATTTACTGAAATGGGGAAGATAGGCTGGTGGGTGAGTAAGGAATGTGGTCGCTGTCTGGGGCTGTCTGAGGTTGAGATGGGAGGTTCAAGCTGCAAATAAAAGGGGACAGTTTTCCCAGGTTATGTCCCCAGCAAAGCCTGAGGCAGGAATCTGACAGCATTGGGTGGATAGTGAGGGTACTGTCTGGACCGACTGGGAAAGCCTCTACCAGTCAGTTACTGCCTGTGGGAAGTCCCTTAGGGGTGAGGGTACCTTTGAAGACCAATAGCTGAATTGAGGGCAGTTCTCTGGAAAAAAGGCTGTGAGCAGTTCACAGCCAACATGCAGGGTGGTGGGCAGGGTGGGCCTGGAGTGCTGGCTCTTTTTGGGTTTTTTTTTTTTTTTTTTGGAGTTTTTGGCTGGGGCTGGGTTTGAACCCACCATTTTCGGCATATGGGGCTGGTGCCCTACCCCTTTGAGCCACAGATACCGCCCTTTTTTTTTTTTGAGATGGAGTCTCACTTGGTCACCCTGGGTAGAATGCTGTGGCTTCTTAGCTCACAGCAGCCTCAGACTCTTGGGTTCAAGTGATCCTCTTGCCTCAGCCTCCCGAGTAGCTGGGAGTACAGGTGCCTGCCACAATGCTCAGCTATTTTTTAGAGATGGTGGGGTCTCACTCTGTCTCAGGCTGGTCTAAAACCTGTGAGCTCAGGCAGTCCACCCACCTCAGCCTCCCAAGTGCTGAGATTACAGGTGTGAGCCACTTGTGCCCAGCCTGCAGCCTCTGTCAAGGGAGCAGGGAGGGGTGCCACAGCGCCCCCTGCTGATTGCCAGCTCCCCGAGGGCATTTGAAGCTGTGAGGCTGGGCAGGGTCACCTGGATTGTGTGCATATACTGAGAAGCCACTGGCAAGAGCCAAAGGTAGAATCCTGGTCTCTCTGATAAGTGAGAAATCAGCCAAAGAGGGTAAGAAGGAGTTGCCTTTGAGGTCAGAGTAAACCAGGAGAGTGTGTGTTCTGGAAGCTGAGCTTTCTTTATGCAACCTTATTGCCTCCTCCAAATTGCTTGCACCCTCCAGCAATTGGAAGCCAGCATTTAGAAGACAAGATGTTTCCACAACAACCTGGAAGGGAATAAAAGGAGACAGTGTTTGGGGTGTTTGTGTGTTGGTAATTGATCGGGGGTAGAAAACTCATTGGTGCTTTTCCAGGCTCCCTCTCCCACCCCAGGAACACTATTCCAACTCCCGAACGTCAGGCCCATCTTTCTATTTCTCCTTCCCCCCATCCTGCTTCCCACATCCCCTCCTGCCTCCTGAGAGCACCTTCCTCTTGCACTTGCCCAAGAATCCCTCTGCCTGGGTCTCCTCCCACTGTGCCCAACCCAAGACCTACCACTTCTGTCTGTGGGCGAAGTTGCCCATGAACTCATCAGCAGAGTCTCTACCCCCAGGGGACTGTTTGGCTAAATGAGTCAGTATTATTATTGGTGGACACACTTCTGTCCACAGCAACCTCCCCATCAGGACCCTCCGCCCAGTGATGCATCGGCTTCCTGCCGGGGGAGATGGCCTTTGCCCGGGATGCTGGGTTCTCCTGTCTCTCCTCTACTCCACCCAAGAAATTTCCTTTTGAACTCAGCGGGGAGAGGGTCATAAAGCAGGACTGTGACGTAGTGAGGACCCAGAGGGTGGATGCCTGCCCCAGGCTTCCTGGGTCTCTGGAGACATGTGCCCAGCAGGTGGTTAAGTCCCTGGTTATCTCCCAGGCTGCAGTTGCCCTTCCCAGGCACATGGGAAAGCAAAAGGAGACATCCACAGGGGCCCAGGCTGTTCTGACTCCAGGGGACTGGGAGTTCTGACTCCACCTCCGTGCCCTGCAGAGCTACCATCCGATCCTTGTCCTCTGAGCCTGGGGTGAGCTTTTCATAGACCATGTAGGGGTTGAGGTGGGTTTGTGTGGGTGTGTGTGGGGAGATTCTCTGAAGTTGGTCTCCTTTCACTGGAGATTGAAAAGCAGCTCCACCTCCCTCTGAGCAAAGTCACCTAAGGAAAAGACCCCGGTACAGTCAACACGGTGAGTACAATGCTTTGATAGAAGGCTACCGAGCTGAGTTACTAAATTTTTTATTTCAAAAGAAATTAAACCAAGTTTAAAAAAAGAAAAAGTGGACTGCTTTCCCCAAACCTACCGCGAAACCCCAGTGTGCAGGCTGCACTCAGCAAGCTCAACCCAACACCTCCCTGAGTGCATTTCTTGGAAGAGCCCAGAAGATTCCTGGATTGAGACCCTATTGGTTCAGCCTCAGTCTGGCCTGTTTTTTGAAAAAACAAACAAGTTTGTAAGCTTTGTGGGAGTTTCCAGGCCCGCTGTAAGATGTCTCCCTTGTTCTTAGACCCACAGCGTGAAGCCTAACGGTCACTGTCTGGTTTCCTAGGCTGGTCCAAGGAGGCTGCCCACCATGGTGGGGCAGCTGTCCAGCCCATTGCTACTCAGGAAACCCAAGCAGGAGGCACCCAGTGTACAAGGTCTAAGACTACCCTTTGTCGCTACCGCTAACGTTCACACTTGTAGAAAAGGGACAGGCTGAGGGAGGTTTGTACAGCACACGCGTTTAAAAGTGACTAATTGACAGAAACGTAATACCTACCAACATATTCAACATACGACTTTCCTTCTGAATTTTGGGTCTTTCTGATTACTGCCACTAACCTGTTGTGCTCACCGCTGGAATCCAGAAAGAGAACCACTGGGAACATTGACCACAAAGGCCGCCTTAGGAAGGAAATGTGTGCTTTGAGAAGTTTCTTATTAGGGGAATTTTAAGAGCACAAAATTTTTACCGAACCCAACTCAGTGGCAAACAGAAAATGATTTGTTAGATTGTCAGTGGGAAAGGTTTATTATGACTGCTGGTGTAATAAACAGTGGCTGGTTTCTGCCAACATTTATGGAAATAACGTTTTTAAGTTTTAAATGTGAGCTGTAAACTGAAGCTTTTACTTCAGTTTGAAAAGAAAAAAAAAGATTCAATACTTAAACTGTGGGGAAAAGGTGGATCAGTGCCAGAGAAAACATTCTCATTTAATAGTGTTTGAACATGGAACTGCAACACAGTTTGTAGTGAGGCAGTGAGAAAAACCCACAACTAATCCTTCATCGCAGCTGTCTGAACTCTTGATCATCTGCCATCCCTCACACAGCGACTTCTTTTTTCTGGTGACTCCAGGCTTGAATGACCTAGTGTGGAGAGTTTAAACTATGTACAAGAGAGGAAAGAAAAAAAAGGAAAGGAACCTTAAGTGAGCCTCAGCCAAAGGTTTTATGCGTTGGACTTCCTGTGCCCGCAGCCAGGGGCAAGACCGCTCCCCACGCCTGCCCCCAAAGGCATCGCCCTGAAAGGAGCCACCATGGCAGCCTGGGTTTGCCTTGACTGATCCATCCCCACCCCCAAAATAAGAGCGGCTATGGTGGCAGTTAGAGTGATTTTTTCCCTCTAGGGCAGTTATGTGGGCAGCCATATCTTAGCACCTGACACTGTCCCTCAGCAGATACCTGGCCCTGAGTTGACTCAGTGACCTCTTGGAGCTGGTAAGTAAGATACTAGTACCTCAGTTAGAAGCGAAGAATAGGGAGGAACTCAGCAGTTTGGCCAACAGGCACAACAAGAGTCCAGAGTTTATCTCCCAGCTTAGGTGGCAGGCAGCAAGCCAGACCATCTGCTATTGCTCATGCACTTTCCATCTGCCCTCCTTGGGTTAGGGTGGTATATATAATTTCACACAAAAGATTAGAACTCAGAAAATAGCTGAAAACAAAAGCATTTATTTGTTTATTTTTTGGAGACAGGGTCTCACTTTGTTCACCCTAGGTATAGTGCTGTGACATCACAGCTCACAGCAACCTCCAGCTCTTGGGTTTAGGCGATTTTCTTCCCTCAGCCTCCCGAGTACCTGAGACTACAGGCGCCTGCCACGACGCCCGGCTATTTTTTGGTTGCAGTTTGGCCAGGGTCGGGTTTGAACCCATCACCCTCGGTATAGGGGGCCGATGCCCTACTCACTGAGCCACAGGTGCCGCCCTTATTCTTTGTTTTTTATCACTGGGTAGAAAGGTCTTAACTACAGTCTAGGGCACATGTCGTAATGAGCTGTGTTTTCTTGGGTTTGTGAAATTCCTTACATTCATCTAACAAAGCAGGAACACCAGAGACTCCTACATCTCACGCAGCAGGGTGGGGCCTTGCTTGTCATCAGTTGGCTAAGGTCCTGCCAGGCAGTAGAAGTTTTTTCTTTTTTGAGACAGAGCCTCAAGCTGTCACCCTGGATAGAGTGCTGTAGCATCACAGCTCACAGCAACCTCCAATTCCTGGGCTCAAGCGAGTCTCTTGCCTCTGCCTCCCAAGTAGCTGGGACTACAGGCGCCCGCCACAACACCTAGCCATTTTTTGGTTGCAGCCATCATTGTTTGGCAGGCCCAAGTGTACGTGGCTGGCGCCTTAGCCTGTTGAGCCACAAGCGCCGAGCCCTACCTCACATTTTTAAAAATTTTTATTTCTATTTCTATTTTTTTTTGTTTGTTTTTGTTTTTGTTCGCTTTTTTTTTTTTTTGCAGTTTTTGGCCGGGGCTGGGTTTGAACCTGCCACCTCCGGCATATGGGGCCGGCACCCTACTCACTGAGCCACGGGCACCACCCTTTATTTCTATTTTTTGAGATAGTCTCACTCTAGAGTGCTTTGGCATCATAGCTCACAGCAACCCCAACCTCTTGAGTTCAAGTGATCCCCTTGCCTCAGGTTTTCTATTTTTAGTAGAGACCGGGGGAGTCCCACTCTTGCTCTGGCTGGTCTCAAACTCATGAGCTTAAGCAATCTACCTGCCTTGGCCTCCCAGAGTGTTAGGATTATAGGTGTGAGCCATTGCACCCAGCCTCTCATGTTATTTTTTAAAGTTAACCTTGGAAATGTCAAGTCTTTGGTTCTGTATATTAGTACTTATGTTTCATTTATGTAATACAGTGTCAAAACTATCCCCAAGAAATACAAAGTATGATAGTTAAGTTCATGAACGCATCCTGGAAAAATTGCTACGTACCTCTTTGCTGAATGTCACTATGGTCACGTTTGAGGTACACCCCTTGGGAAGCTGTGCACCAACACCAGCACCTAGTCCACCCTTCAAAGGAATTTTGGAACTCTTTTTGTGGGATGGCCATCAAAACTGGCATCATGTTACCCTTAATATCCTGAAGACATCAAAATGTCTTCCTTACAATATCTCCTTTTTCTTAGGGTAACTAAAAAGTCAGAGGGGCGGTGCCTGTAGCTCAGTGAAGTGAGTGGGGCGCTGGTCCCATAAACCAAGGGTGGCGGATCTGAACCTGGCTCTGGCCAAACTGCAACAAAAAAACACTCTGTGCCGCCGGGTGTTGTGGCGGGCGCCTGTAGTCCCAGCTACTTGGGAGGCTGAGACAAGAGAATTGCCCAAGCACAGGAGTTGGAGGTTGCTGTGAGCGTGTGACACCACAGCACTCTGCAGAGGGTGACAAAGTGAGACTCTGTCTCTGCAAAAAAAAAAAAAAATAGCCAGTTATTGTGACGGGCACCTATAGTCCCAGCTACTCGGGAGGCTGAGGCAAGAGAATCACCTAAGCCCAAGTGCTGGAAGTTACTGTGAGCTGTGACGCCACAGTACTCTACTGAGGGTGACAAAGTGAGACTCTGTCTCTTAAAAAAAAAAATGTAATTGGGGGACCAGATTATCTGAGCAGGGAGGGTGTTCCAATGCAGTTATTTGTTTACTGACTAAAAACTCCTTCATAGCTAGTGCCATGTGAGTTGGTACATTGTTGTGATGCAAGAGCTACGAGTTATTTGCCACGATTTTCAGTTAAGATTTTCATGTTTTTATATCATGTTTACTTGGTCTGCTATGCTATGCTTTTCACAGTCAGCTGATAATTGTGATGTACGATTAGTTGAATTTTTGCAACGCTTTTGTCAGTTCTGCTTGGTATTGGCCGCCCTGACCTCTCTTCATCAGCAAAGCTTTTTCTCTTCTCAGAAAAACATTTAATCCATGTATATATTCCTATTTTCTTCATGGCATTGTCCCCATAAACTTGGACTAACACATCCCTGAAGTCTCTCCCACTCTTGCCAAGATTAACAAGAAATTTACAAATGTTTCTTTGTACTCTAATTCAAGCTTGGACATTGTTGCCACAGCACACAAAAACAATAATGAGTACCACATAGCAAGACACTGCCCCGTGCTGTGAGACACGGACACACCAAGACTATGAAACCTTATCGGGTTGTTTGTATAGTGCTTCAACATAAGTGCATGGTGGCAAGTTCACAAACTTAATTGTCACACCTCATAATCCCTTCTAAAGCTTTGACAATCAATTTTAGCAGCTTTTACTTCATAAAGGACTAAAAGCTAATGTAAGCCATTCAACAGCTGAAAATAATTTTGGCTAAATTGCTAAGAGTGCCATTGCTCTGTTATTACATGCTGCAGTTATTTAAGTAGCTGCATAGAATTTTCCCTCATTATCTTCACATACTGTGGCTTTTGAAATTGAAGAACTTATGGTTTGTTATTTCTAGTGTAAAAATCAAATGATTTGAGTCCTATTTATCTCTATTTTCTCTTTTCTTTCTTTCATTTTTATTTATTTATTTTTTAGAGACAGAGTCTCACTTTGTCACCCTTGGTAGAGTGCTGTGGCATCACAGCTCACAGCAACCTCCACCTCTTGGGCTTAGGTAATACTCTTGCCTCAGCCTCCTGAACTACAGGTGCCCGCTGCAACACCCGGCTATTTTTTTGTTGTTGCAGTTTGGCCAGGGGCTGGGTTCGAACCTGCCACCCTCAATGTATGGCACTGCCCTCTTTCATTTATTTTTTAAACCACATTCTGTAATCAAGACATACTCTCTTAGTGGTGGATCAAAAGAAAAAAAACAGACATACTCTCTCTATTATATGTCCTTTCCATACAATTAAGAATGTTAACTAAGGTCTTAGATCTTAGGTGAAGAAATATTTTGGCCACAACAGCTCAGTGAGTACGGCACCAGCCACGTACACCAAGGCTGGTGGGCTCCAGCCAGGTCCAGGTCTGCTAAACAACATGATAACTGCAACCAAAAAAATAGCTGAGCGTTGTGGCGGGTACCAGTAGTCCTAGCTACTGGAGAGGCTGAGGCAAGAGAATTACTTAAGGCCAAGAATCAGAGGTTGCTGTAAGCTATGAGCCACAGCATTCTACTCAGGGTGACAGCTTGAGACTCTGTCTCAAAAAAAAAAAATTAAATTAAATAAAAAATAAATAAAATTTTTCCATTGAAAATTATTAATATTAATCCATGATTAGGCTGGGCACAATGGCTCCTGCCTGTAATCCCAGCATTCTGGGAGGCCAAGGTGGGTGGATGGCTTAAGCTCAGGAGTTTGAGACCAGCCTGAGCAACAGTGAGACTCTGTCTCTACTCAAAATAGAAAACCTATCTAGGCATTATGGTGGGCACTCTCAGCTACCTGGGAGGCTGAGGCAGGAGGATCACTTGAGCCCAAGAGTTTGAGGTTGCTGTGAGCTATGATGATGCCATGTGGCACTCTACCAACGGTGACACAATGAAACTCTGTCTCCAAAAAAAAAAAGATAAATAAATAAATAATCCATGTTTAAACTCAATTGAGACCAACTGTTTAATAATGGACATTATTGATAAGACTTGAAGATTTGGGGAAATTTTTCAGATAAAGATATGATTTATAGCTGTAAAGCAGATGAAAGGTAAGTTTTAATTTTTATTTTGAAATTACTGTAGAATCAAAACTTAGCATAAAGCAAGAGGGCTCTGTGTGAAGAAAGTTTTTTTTTCCTTCTCCTAGTTTTACTACTTTACGGCCTTTGACCATATTTTTAGTTGTACCTTTAGAAAAATCTCGATAAGCATTGATAATGACCCACGTTATTGAGAACAAAGTGCTCTGAATTGAGGCAATTACTTTGGCATGTTCCAGAATCAGTTTGCTGCAGGATTGATTGTTCTTCAGAATGATCCCTTTGATTCTATTTTCATAGGATTATTGAACATGGGGAAGGAAGAGGCCTCTCTTGAGGAAGTACTGGCCTATCTCAATGAAATCTACTGCGGGCAAATCTCTATTGAAACCACCCAACTTCAGAGCCAGGAGGAGAAAGACTGGTTTGCCAAGAGGTTTGAAGAACTGAAAAAGGAGACATTTACTACAGAAGAACGAAAAAATCTGGCCAAGCTAATGCTAGAATGTCAGGTACAAAAGCTGCCTCTATTATCAGTGGCATATATCAGCTCATTTCCTATAGAGATGTATAAGTATTGAAGAGATGGAATTAAGCCATAACTCCGACTTTAATCCCCCTCTCCATTGCCTCAGCACAACAGACAATAGCATACACAACATTTCCTTTTAAAAAGAAAAAAAAAAAAGATTGCCAAGCAATCAAGCCATTGGTTCTCCTCCGAGTCAAAATAGTTATGTATTTGTCTGCTCACTCTTCTCTTAAGATCTTATTTCTTAGGCTGGATATGATGGCTCAGACCTGCAGTCCTACCACTCTGGGAGGCCACAGTGGGAGGATCCCTTGAGCTCAGGAGTTAGACATCAGCCTGAGCAAGAGCAAGACCCTGTCTCTACTAAAAATAGAAAAACTGGCTCAGCGCCTGTGGCTCAACAGGCTGGGGTGCCAGCCACGTATACCTGGGCTGGCGGGTTCGAATCGATCCCAGGCCCGCCAAACAACGATGACATCTATAACCAAAAGATGGCTGGGTGTTGTGGCGGAAGCCTGTGGTCCCAGTTACTTAGGAGGTGGAGGCAAGAGACTCGCTTGAGCCCAGGAATTGGAGGTTGCTGTAAGCTGTGATGCCACAGCACTCTATTCAAGGTGACAGCTTGAAGCTCTGTCTCAAAAAAGAAAAAAAAGAAAAAAGAAAATAAAATAAAAATAGAAAAACTAACCTGGTATCATGGTGGGTACCTAGTAGTCCCAGCTGCTCAGGAGGTTGAGGCAGGAAGATTCCTTGATCCTAGGAGTTCAAGGTTGCTGTGAGCTAGGCTGATAGAATAGCCCTTTAACCTGGGGCAATAGAATGAGACTGTGTCAAAAAAAAAAAAAAATTATTTCTTATTTCTTAAGAACTTACCTGAAGGCTCGGCGCTTGTGGCTCGGCGGGCTAGGGCGCCAGCCATGTACACCTGACCTGGCGGGTTCGAATCCAGCCTGGGCCCGCCAAACAACGGTGACTGCTGCAACCAAAAAATGGCCGGGCGGAGGCAGGAGACTCGCTTGAGCCCAGGAATCGGAAGTTGCTGTGAGCTGTGATGTCACAGCGCTCTATCCAGGGTGACAGCTTGAGGCTCTGTCTCAAAAAAAAAAAAAAAAAAAAAAAGAACTTACCTGAAGCAATCAAAAGATTATACATGGAAGAGGCTTTTGATAAAAAAAAATTTTTTTTTTTTGAGACCGAGTCTCAATCTGTTTCCCAGGCTAGAGTGCAGTGGAGTCCTCAAAACTCACAGTAATGTGGAATGTCTGGGCTCAAAGTGATCCTCCTGCCTCAGCCTCCCAAGTAACTGGGACTATAGGTAACCACCACCAGGACTAGCTAATTTTTCTATTTTTTTTAGAAACAAGGGTCTCATTCTTGCTCGGGCTGGTCTTGAACTCCTGGCCTTAAGCAGTCTTCCCATCTGGGTCTCCCAGAGTTTTAGGATTACAGGTGTGAGCTACTATGCCTGGCCTTGATATAAATTAATGGAACCGAGTCTCCATCAGAGCTATGATCAAGACTCAGGCATGTCAAGATGACCAGAAGCCTCTTCCTAATAGTTTGGATGGTTGGACAATTTGCAGCCCTGATGGATAGCACTGTAGAGCCTCCCTAATCAAACTGATGCAGTGGGAGAGGCCCCTGGTGTGGAAAAACACACGTTCTGGATTGGCGCCTGTAGCTCAGTGCCTAGGGCGCCAGCCACATGCGCTGGAGCTGGTGAGTTCAGACCCAGCTGGGGCCTGCCAAACAACAATGACAACAACGAAAAAGTAGCTGGGCGTTGTGGCAGGCGCCTGTAGTGCCCCTGCTTGGGAGGCTGATGCAAAAGAGTTCCTTAAGCCCAAGAGTTTGGGGTTGCTGTGAGCTGTGATGCCATGGTACTACACTGAGGGCGACAAAGGGAGAGTCTGTCTTAAACAAAACAAAACAAAACAAACCACACAGGTTTGGGCGGCACCTGTGGCTCAGTGGGTGGGGTGCCGGCCCCACTTGCTGAGGGTGGGTGGTTCCAACCCACCCCGGCCAAACTGCAAAAAAAAAAACAAAAAAAACCAACACAGGTTCTAAGGGCTTCCCTTGGGGCAACTTCTTCCAGCCCTCAGCTTGTTCTCTCTGCAGCCCCTCGTGCAGTCCAAGGTCCTAGAGCTTTCCTGCCATGTTCTGTGTTGCTCGCGTGTCTGTGGGCTGTGCAGCAGAGGGACACAGTGGTGCAGGGTCTTCTCTCACACATGTCTGCCTTCCCCTGGAGCAGCTGGCTACCTTCCCACAGCTCACATGTCTGATGTGATGTTCCACAGGAATTTGACCACTTTTTGGCCACCAAGTTCGCCACAGTGAAGCGATACGGAGGCGAAGGGGCTGAAAGCATGATGGGCTTTTTCCACGAGCTGCTGAAGATGTCCGCCTATGCCGGGATCACCGATGTCATCCTTGCGATGCCCCACAGAGGGAGGCTGAACCTGTTGATCGGCCTTCTGCGGTTCCCTCCAGAGGTCAGTTTGCTTCCTGTGTTTGTCTCCAGGGCTACGTAATTGACTGTGATAGAATCATTTTTAGAAAGCCAACTAAGCATACAGGCAGCTGATCCAGGAGATTGCTTAGTTAATTGATAGAACTTAATCAGGCAGAACCGGGATTCAGGTTGATTTTTTTTTTTTTTTCCTTTTTGAGACAGAGCCTCAAGCTGTCGCCCTGGATACAGTGCTGTGGCACAGCAACCTCCAATTCCTGGGCTCAAGAGAGTCTTCTGCCTCTGCCTCCCAAGTAGCTGGGACTACAGGCACCCGCCACAGCGCCAGGCCATTTTTTGGTTGCAGCCGTCATTGTTGTTTGGCGGGCCCTGGGGCTGGATTCCAACCCACCAGCTCAGGTGTACGTGGTGGGCTCCTTAGTCCGTTGAGCCACAGGCGCCGAGCCTCTTTTTTTTTTTTTTTATGAGACAATTTTATTCTGTCATCCTTGGTAGTGTGCTGGCATCACAGCTCATAGCAACATCAAACTCTTAGGCTTAAGCAATCCTCTTGCCTCAGCCTCTCCAGTAGTTGGGACTACAGGTGCCTACCACAGCAACTATTTTTTTCTTTTTTTAGTAGAAACAGAGTCTTGAAAAAAAAGCTACTTCATTCTGTTTAAACATAAAATAAAAAAAGAAATGAGGCTCAGTGCCTGTGGCTCAACCGGCTAAGGCACCAGCCACATACACCTCAGCTGAAGGATTCGAATCCAGCCTGGGCCCGCCAAACAACGACGGCTGCAACCAAAAAATGGCCAGGCGTTGTGGCGGGCGCCTGTAGTCCCAGCTACTTGGGAGGCAGAGGCAGGAGACTTGCTTGAGCCCAGGAATTGGAGGTTGCTGTGAGCTGTGATGCCATAGCACTCTCTCCAGGGTGA
>CAUYON010045542.1:0-10506 GCA_963573935.1 Arctocebus calabarensis
CGTTGTGGTGGGAGCCTATAGTCCCAGCTACTTGGGAGGCAGAGGCAAGAGACTTGCTTGAGCCCAGGAATTGGAGGTTGCTGTGAGCTGTGATGCCACAGCACTCTATTCAGGGTGACAGCTTGAGGCTCTGTCTCAAAAAAAAAGAAAAAGAAAATTAGCTGAGCATTGTGGCAGATGCCTGTAGTCACAGCTACTTTGGAAGCTGAGGCACGAGCCTTGCTTGAACCAAAGAGTTTGAAATTGCTATGAGGTACAACACCACAGCACTCAACCGCAGGTTGGCAGAGTGAGACTCTGCCTCAAAAAAAACAAGAAAAAGAAAAAATTACCCTGGCATGTGGTGTGCACCTGTAGACCCAGCTATTTGGGAAGCTGAGGCAAGAGGATAGCTTGAACCCAAGAATTTGAGGTTGCTGTGAGCTAAGCTGATGCCATGGCACTCTAACCTGGGAAAGCAGAGTGAGACTCTGTCTTAAAAAAAGAAAGAAAGAAAAGGGAAAAAAAGAAAAGAAAATTAGAGAGTAATATACTGAAGGCCTGTGTATATATGTCCAGATCTACTGATTTTAACATTTTACCAAAAAGAAATATGCAAATTTGGTTAAAGTCCCCTATATATCTATACATCCATTAATGCATTTTTAAAAAATCCAATAATGAAATAAAGCATTGTTTTGTGCATTGTAGAATTTTTCATAAATGACTGCTCTGTAAATACAAATTATCATACTGTATATACCCTCAAAAAATATGTGTGTGTGTGTGTGTATATATATATATATATATTTTTTTTTTTTTTTTTTTTTTAAGAGAAAGAGTCTCACTTTATCACCCTCGATAAAGAGGGCGGGGCCTCACACAGCTCACAGCAACCTCCAACTACTGGGCGATTCTCTTGCCTCAGCCTCCCGAGTAGCTGGGACTACAGGCGCCTGCCACAACACCCAGCTATTTTTTTGTTTTGCAGTTCCGCCAAGGCTGGGTTTGAACCCTCTACCTTCAGTATATGGGGCTGGCGCCCTACTCGATGAGCCACAGGTGCCGCCCATATACGTATATATTTTTGGAGACAGAGTCTCACTATGTCACCCTTGATAGAGTGCCGTGGTCACTGCTCACAGCAACCTCCAACTCTTGGCCTTAAGCAATTATCTTGTCTCAGCCTCCCAAGTAGCTGGGACTATGGGTGCCTGCCACAAGCTATTTTGCTGTTGTTGTTGCAATTGTCATTGTTTAGCTGGCCCGGGCTGGGTTTAAACCCACCAGCCTTGGTACATGTGGCTGGCACGGTAACCATTGTGCTATGGTGCCGAGCCTACTCTCAAAATATTATCTTTCAAATTATCTCCTTACTACATATAGTTCTAATTCATTCATTTAATTGGTACAAAGCAAATACTCTATTAAATGAAGACCTTAGGTCTTTTTCAATTTTTCTACTAATACAATGCTATGGTAATTTCAATTACTTTCTGTTTTGTGGTCACTTTCCCCATGAGTATCATTTACTATTACATTGAAAAAATAAAAATAAAATTATGCCCCATTCATTTTCTCAGAAAAGATGAGGAAAGCAGGAAGGCAGCCAGGCAGCCAGACCAAAAGATAGCAAAGATTAGCAACAGGCCTTTCTCACACATGGACACGGTGAGAAAGATTCCAGCAACATAAACAAGGTGTCCCAAAGGTTGCCATAAATATAAAAAATAAACAAATTCATATGTTATATTTTATTGTATATACTTTATATTTATATAGCAACATGTAGAGAAATATTTTATAAAGTTTTATAAGAATATTTTGTAGGCTCGTTGCCTATAGCTCAGTGGCTAGGGCACTGGCTGGCTCGAACCCAGCCTGGACCTGACAAACAACAATGACAACTACAACAACAACAAAAATAGCCAGAGTTGTGGAGGGCACCTGTCCCAACTACTTGGGAGGCTGAGGCACGAGAACTGCTTAAGTCCAAGAAGTTGAGGTTGCTGTGAGGATGACAAAGGAGACGCTGCCAAAAAAAAAAAGGAAAAAGAAAAAGAGTATTTTGTAAATAAAGGTACATTTGGCTATAATTTCCCATTTTCCCTAGGTATGTATGGCAACTTTTAGGACTCCCTATTACTTACTGATACCTGATCAATCCATGTCTAAAGTAAAGGAGAGGACTGCTTCCATTAAATATATGAGATTTCAGAAATTAAATTTCTTCCATTTTCTTTGTCAGCAAAATTAATACACCTATTTTCACTTAGAACAGAAATTAATGATAGTAAACCATATTATTTAGAAAGTGGTATGATATATATTAAGCTTTCTCACATAACCAGGAAAAGAATAATGCAAGCAAGTGGGAAAGCAGAATACAAAGAAAAGAATATACAAATACCTATAAATTCTTTTATACAAAGAAAAGATATTTCTTGACTCAATAGATATACTCACCGTGCTACAACTAAAAACTGGTCAATCTGTCGATCCGTAAGTGGGCTATTTGGGTCCCAAACTTTCACTTCTAATTTTGACTGTTCCCTCTCATCTGATTCTCCTGTCCAAAAACAAATGAAATGGAGTCCTGTTACTCACAAGGCACACTGCCTCATATGGTTAGTAACAACGGGTCACCTTAGCATTAGAAATGTTGAACAGCAAGATAAATGTTCATAGTTTTAGAATGTTCTTTCAAGGCAGACGTCCCACACCTTGTAATGTGAGCACTAATGATAACTGAACAAAAGCAACCATATGGTATCTTATTCAGTCATTAACATTTTTCTCAGCGTACTTTTATGTGTGAGGACATTATGTCCTCTGTTAAGGGGCACAAAGATGAAAATAAAGCACTACTGCCACAGACCCTTAAACTATGATAAAACTTACATATAAATAACTAATGATGTAAACAAAAGAAACAAATGTCACAAAAGAAAAAGATATAGCTGTAAGAGTCCAGGGATCAGGGAAATCATTTCAGCTATCCAGGAAACAGCAACATGAAGGAAGTGGCATTTCTGCTGAGAACTGAAAGGTAAGAAAGTGCTGGCAGAGGAAAAGGACTTTTAAAAAAGAAATCAGAACACAAACATAGTCACTGGGCATTAAAGTGTGATGAAGAAGAGTAGCTCATTCTGTCTAGGGAATACTTCAAGGGAAATGAGAGAAGATAGCTAAGAGAAGTGGGTTATGACTGTATTACTGAAGATCCTGAAGTAATAGATATTCTAAACAGAATTTATCTGGAGGTAATGAGAAACCCTGGGTTTTAAGTAAGGGAATGACAAGACCAAAACCAAGCTTCAAATTCCATATGTACCATAGCAATGCTGTATCATTGCTCTGAAGAGATACCTGATGGTGACAGAGAAATAAACCACACTTCTCTAAAAGTCTACTCAGAAGTAATGAGGCATGGCCAGGGGCGGTGGTTCACGCATGTAATCCTAGCACTCTGGAAGGCCCAGGCAGGTAGATTGCCTGAGCTCAGGAGTTCAAGACTAGCCTGAGCAAGAGCAAGACCCCATCTCTACGAAAAGTAGGAAAACTAGCTGGGCATGGTGCTGCACGCATGCAAATCCAGCAATGATTTTAAAGGTTATTACCCCTAACCCTCCAACAATATTTTAAAATTTCTAGAAAATACTAAGTACCTTCACCACAAAATATTGTTCAAATATTCTGAAAATGGCTCAGCACCCATAGCACAGTGGTTGTGGACCCAACTACATACACTAAGAGTGGCGGGTTCGAACCCAGCCCGGGCCAAACAACGACAACTCAACAACAACAACAACAAAAATAGCTGGGCATTGTGATGGGTGCCTGTAGTCCCAGCTACTTGGTAGACAGAGGCAAGTGAATCGCTTAAGACCAAGAGTTTGAGGTTGCTGTGAGCTGTGACGCCATAGCACTCTACTAGGGGCGACATAGTGAGACTCTGTCTCAAAAAAAAAAAATCTGAAAAACTAAGATTCTATGCAACAGTTATCCCAGAGGCCCTTTCCTAGAAAATTAGAAATAAAATTTATTCTAATTCTCAGGCCTGACTAGGCTTCATGCAACCTGGAGGTATTATTCTTTTAAGGTATACACTGATACATATATATATATTTTCTTTTAACTTTATAACTTAAATACTTTTCCATGCTATCATATGCCCTTCAATAGTATAGTCATCCATTTATAATTAATGCTTGAGGCATTTCTTGGAGTTTTTAATTCCTTATCCTAACATTTGGGCACAATGCCTGTGTGCTAAAACTAAAGTGAAGTGAATGACACGTGTTCTGTTTTCCCACTACCCTTTAAATTTCAAATAATTTTAAAGAAGAAATACACATGCATAAATGAGTGAATGAAAGTGAAAATAAATTTCACCTAATCCTAGCCACCTCTTTCAATATTCGTAGAATAAGTTGGCTTTTTGTTGCTGTTGTTGTTAGCATGTTGTAGTTGTTACTATTCAGTGATACGTCTGTAAATATTTATAGTTTTTGTTGAAATTTTAGGTAGAGAAAAACTGTAGAGTTTCATGTGTTGAAAAGGGAAGACAGCAGCATGAATCCCAGACTAGAGGAGAGCAGGGAATTTAAAACAGTCGAACATAAAATGAAAGGGGGGGAAACGGTCAGGGACAGTTTGTTTTCACATCTCCCTAAGCCCCACCATTGGTTTGCACTTAAGGAAGTTTAATGATGCTGGAGTAGTTCCAAGTTGGTTTTATTTTTTTTAACGTTCCTTTGTCAAAATGAGATTTCACATTCTTCTTGTTAAAACATGCAGCACAAGTACCATTTTTTTTTCTGTTGTCCAAGGAAGACCAAAAACCTGTAACATGAATAATTTATGTTTTTCATTTGAAATCCTGTGAATGTATTAAATGTATTGCTCTTAAGAGACTGTGAAGTTTCTATTTTGAGTTTTAAAAAAGATGCTCTTTAGGTTGGGCTTGGTGGCTCAAGTCTATAATCTGAGCATTAGGAGAAGCCAAGACAGGAGGATGTGCTGGAGCTCAGGAGTTTGACACCAGCCTGGGCATTCTGAGACCCTGTCTCTACTAAAAATACAAAAATCAGCCAAGTAGGTCTAACTACTTGGGAGACTGAGGCAGGAGGATCAAGTGAGCCCAAGAGTTTGAGGTTGCTGTGAGCTATGATGCTGCTGTAGCCCTCTAACCAGGGCAAAAAACTGAGTCTCTGCCTCAAAAAAAAAAAAAAAAAAAAATGTTCTTTAATAATTTAAAAGGTGCTGAGTAAAGAGGAAAAAAAAGAAATATAATTTATTCTAAATAAAATTCATTTTGTACTATATCACCCAATCAAATACCGGGTTTAAAAAAAATTTTTTTTAAGACAAGAGTCTCAAGCTATCGCCCCAAGTAGAGTTCTGTGGCATCACAGCTCACAGCAACCTCTAACTCCTGGGCTTAGGCAATTCTTTTGCCTCAGCCTCCCAAGTAGCTGGGACTACAGGCGCTCACCATAACGCCCAAGAGTTTGAGGTTGCTGTGAACTGTGAAGCCACAGCACTCTACCAAGAGTGAGATTCTGTCTCAAAAAAAAAAAAAAAAGAAGTTGCATTTTGTTTCCGCCTACCTTTAACCTAGCCACACTCTGCAGGTCTGTCAGGCGGCTGGTGGTGGCTGTGTTACTGTCAAGGAGGCAATAAGAGCAGACTGAGTGAGGAATGAGCCTCTCCAACTCCTCCCAGGGGACTCGGGGGTGGCAGAGCATATCTAGGAATTTTCCTGAGAGAGATAGATGTAGTAATGGGGTGGTGCCCCCTTCATCCACAATCAAACAAGGTTAAAAGTCAGACAGTGCTGTGGACTGTAATTTCCCAGGGTATCTCAGCTCTGGTTCCCTAAATTTGGTCATTTTAAAGCCACACAACAGGACAACTAAGATAACAAGAGTGTTCTGACCAGAAAAAAATGGAGGAAGGTGAGTTTAAGAAATCACTAGGTTTTAGATGACCGATTTAAGAATTGTATGAAGGCGCGGCACCTGTGGCTCAAGTGACTAAGGCGCCAGCCACATACACCTGTGTTAGCAGGTTCAAATCCAACTTGGGTCCGCCAAACAACAATGATGGCTGCCTGTAGTCCCAACTACTTGGGAGGCAGAGGCAGGAGACTCGCCTGAGCCCAGGAATTGGAGGTTGCTGTGAGCTGTGATGCCACAGCACTCTATCCAGGGTGACAGCTTGAGGCTTTGTCTCAAAAAAAAAAAAAAAAGAGTTTTATGACAAGAAAATCAACATCACCCACAAAAAAAGAACCAACCTACAGGAGTATGACGACTTCTATTCCTCAGGCCATTCATCTGGTAACTACACTCTGGGCCGCAATAAGGTTTCAGGATGGGAAGAGAGGAAAAGCTCTGGCTTTTCTCCTAATGACCCTTGCCCCATTACTCCACTGCTGTCCTGCAGAAACTTCTGTAGGCAACTTTGGGAGAAAGTCATGAACGGTCACTCTTGGAATATTACAAGGAAGAAAGAGTCAGTCAAGGAAACAAAACCCACAAATTCAACCATCTGAGTAACCCACGTTCCTTCCATGTGTGAGGCCAGGAATGCTAAAAAGAACTAACTGAAAGCTCTGTACTGGGACCTGGTTGCAGGAAGAGACAGGAGGGGAAGAGGCGCTCTTGCCCTTCCAGCTGCTGGTCTTCTTGGCATCTACAGAGTCATCCCAGGGTCCATCCAGCTATCAATGTTGCATGAAATCCTCTTCTGAGGTCACTCAGTTCATTCCCATTACCGTGATTTCAAACTCACAAAACGGACTGATAATGATTTGCCTGCCCAACAGACTTTCCCACAGGAAAGAGCATTGCTTTGAATAAGCTCCTGGTTTGCATAACTAATATTCCTTGAGCCTTCTTATCTCTATGTGTGCTGACAAAATGGGGTTTCTGAGCTGATAAAGCTGAGAGCTGGAGAACCTAGACCAGGATGACCTCCCCAAAACCCTGCTGCCCTGGGACACCCTCTCTGAGCAATCAGTCATCACTCCTTTCCCCTCGGCCTCTTCCTTATATTAATAAAAAACTGTAAAAAATAAATAAATGAATAAATAAAAAGAAGTTGCTAGAATCACACATTAAAAAAATGAACATGAAAAACACAATGGTTAAAAAAAAAAATCACATTCCTTGTGACAATAAAAATATAAATCCCCCGGGTGATGGAGTGAGACTCTGTCTCAAACAAAACAAAACAACAAAACTTTAAACCAAAACATACTTCTCTGCATATTTTGAGATGACTATCTTAAAGGGGCTGCAAACACAATAACTGCCCTGTATGTGTCGGCCTACAATAACCAACCAAAACATACTTCTCTGCATATTTTGAGATGACTATCTTAAAGGGGTTGCAAACACAATAACTGCCCTGTATGTCGGCCTACTGTAGGAAGATTGCCCTGTAGAAGAAATAGACATTAGTGATGTGCAGTAAACAGCAGATGCAAACAAGCTTTCTCTGACTCTGAATCCCCTTAATCCAGATCTAGGAAAGATTAATTTATAGCAGTGATTTTCAACCTGTGTGCCTCAGCACAATGGTGTGCAGTGAGAGGATCTTAGGTGTGCTGTGAAAGCACAGTAAGTGCATTCTTTTTTTGAATATGGGTTCAAGTGTGCTATGAGATAAAAGAAAGATTAAAAAACAATGACCTGCAAAAAAAGGAGACTATAGGTCTGAGACACACTACCATAGACTACCATCTACTCTTTCTGGGGGCAGCTGGAGGATTACCTGAGAGATTTTATCTACATAAGGAGGCAGCTTCACAGGCTCTGTTGGACATGCTTTCCTCCTTCATCCATATCACCCTCAGACCCCCACAATAAGCCCAAAAAGTCCCCTTTCTTTCTGTGACCTCAAGATGGTACAAAACCAAAAGTGCCAGTTATCTGGCACTTTTCCAAGTCTCACAGTGTTTGTGTTTTAAGTTAAGTGTTATTTCAGAGAGTAAAAAAAAAAATTATGTTTCTAAAGTGAAAAAGTTACAGTAAACTAAGACGAATTTATTAAGCTACAATAATGTCGCAGACCTTCACATTCACTCACTGACTCACCCAGAGCAGTTCAGTCCTACAAGCTCCCTTCCTAGTAAGTGCTCTACACAAGTGCTATGTTTATCTTTTATAGCATAATTTTTCTACATTTAGATATTTTTGGAAAAACACATTCTTACAATTCTGTCCCAACTGCCTACAGTATTCAAGGCAGTAACATGAAGAACAGGTTTGGACACTAGGCTGTGCCATCCAGGTTTGATGTTCACACAACGGTGAAACTGCCTAAAGACACACTTCTCAGAACATATCACCATCATTAAGTGATGCGTGACTACATAGTTATTAGTTTTGGAAGTAGATAAAATTATTTGAATAGTAATCTCCACAAACCAAATAATATTATTAAAGTAAGAGATTAATTAAAACTGAATTAAACTATTCAGTAATAGTAATCTAAATTGTATTGTATTAGCACAAAAAGAAACACTATCCTGCTGGGTGCAGTGGCTCACATCTGTAATCCCAGCACTCTGGGAGGCTGAGGCAGGTGGATTATCTGAGCTCAGGAGTTCAAGACCAGCCTGAGCTAGAGTGAGACCCCATCTCTAAAAAAGAAAGAGCTGGGCATTATGGCAGACACCTGTAGTCCCAGCTGCTTGGGAGGCTGAAACAAGAGGATCACTTGAGCCCAAGAATTTGAGGTTGCTGTGAGCTATAATGCACAGCAGTCAACTGAGAGCAACAAAATAAGACTGTCTAAAAAAAAAAAGAAAGAAACACTATCAAAAGTATAGGAAGAGGTGGCACCTGTGGCTCAAAGGAGTAGGGCATCGGCCCCATATGCCAGAGGTGGCGGGTTCAAACACAGCCCCGGCCAAAAACTGTAAAAAAAAAAAAAAAAAAGTATAGGAAGAGATTAAATCATATAAAAATTTATATCTGAAAATTTAAATAGTTTTATAATTATATAAATATTAACTAACATTTATTGGATACTTTGTCCTAAGGAACCCTTTGCAGCAGGGTTTCTCAATCCCTAAGCACTACTGACACTTTGGGTTAAATATTTCCTGTATATTATGAGCTCCTTGGCAGCATCCCCCATCTCTACCAACTAGAGGTCAGAAGCATGTTCCCCCTCTGCTTCCTGCCTCTACTTCTAACAGTTATGACAAGCAAAAATGTCTACACATTATCTTATGTTCCCTGGGGTGTCGGGGGGCAAAATTGCCAAAGAGATGAGAATTACTATTCTACATGATTGCAATCGGTATTTATTTATACAATTGTTACAGGCTGATGATCTTGAGTTGATTAGCATCCATCATGTTATTAAAAAATCAGGCTGGGTACAGATCATGCCTGTAATTCCAGCATTCTGAGAGGTAGAGACTGGAGGATAGCTGGAGGTCAGGGGGTAAAGACCAGCCTGGGTAAGACAGTAAGAGCCTATCTCTACAAAAACGAAAAAAACAAAAATAGCCAGCCATGATGGCATGAACCTGTAGTCCCAGCTACTAGGAAGACTGAGACAGGAGGATCACTTGAGCCCAGGAGTTCAAGATCAGCCTGGGCAACATAAGATGCCTTCTATACCAAAAAAAGAAGGGGAGCGTGGGGAAGGAGAAGAAAATTAGCCAGGCACGATAGCATGTGCCTGTAATCCTAGCTAATTAAGAGGCGGAAGCAGGAAGATCACTGGAGCCCAGGAGTTCCAGGCTGCAGAGAGCTGCAATCACACTGTTGCACTCCAGCCAGGGGACAGAGCAAATTTCTGTCCCTTAAAAAAACAAAACAGGGCTCCGAGCCTGTGGCTCAACAGTCTAAGGTGCTAGCCACGTACACCTGAGCTGGCAGGTTCAAATCCAGCCTGGGCCGCCAAACAACAATGACGGCTGCAACCAAAAAATGGCCGGGCGTTGTGGCAGGTTCCTGTAGTCCCAGCTACTTGAGAGGTGGAGGCAGGAGACTCGCTTGAGCCCAGGAATTGGAGGTTGCTGTGAGCTGTGATGCCACCGCACTCTATACAGGGTGACAGCTTGAGGCTCTGTCTGAAAAAACAAAACAAAACAAAATAGGGCGGCGGTGCCTTTGGCTCAAAGGAGTAGGGCGCTGGCCCCACATGCCAGAGGTGGCGGGTTCAAACCCAGTCTGGGCCAAAAACTGCAAAAAAAAAAAAAAAAAAGACCAAAACAATCCCTGCACTATGGCTCATGCCTATAGTCCCAGCACTCTGGGAGGCCAGAGATGGGTGGATTGCCTAAGATCAGGAGTTCAAGATCAGCCTGCAAGCGTAAGACTCAATCTCTAAAAAATAGCAGGGCATTGTAGTGGGTGCCTATAATCCCAGCTACTCCAGAAGCTGAGGCAAGAGAATCACTTGAGCCCAAAGAGTTTGCGATTGCTGTGAGCTGGGATGATGCCACAGCACTCTACAGAGGGTGACAAAGTGAGACTGTCTCAAAAAAAAAAAAAAAAA
>CAUYON010045545.1:0-58043 GCA_963573935.1 Arctocebus calabarensis
TCCTTTCTAAAATTATTTTTTGAAATCTCTCCAAAGCAAAGGTAAGTCCATGCTCTGCCACTCTGGGAGTTTATACTCTTAGGTATATATTATTGGTTATGCTAGAGTACAGGGGAAACTTACTAAATACAGAATACAAATATCTTCATTCAATAACTATGAAAATGCCATGAAGGCTATGATAGACAGTTTGATGAAAATGTTTCAGATAGAGCTAGATCACCACACAGTGGCAGGCACTGGCCCCTGATCTACTGCTCTGCCCTGGTCCACCATGTGGTGACAGTGGCATCCTCTGTCCACAGGGTGTATTCAAGTGCCAGAACTTTGCACTTTCTTCTCATCCAACAGGGGAAGGGAGAGGCAGCTGTCATAGATATGACCTCAGGCAGATGCAGCATTCAGGGTTTAGGATGTCAGAGTGGCACTAGCCCCTGTGCCCGGGCTTCACAAGCCTTCTCTCTGCAGCAGTGCAGCCACACAACCTCCAGTCAGGTATCTATTCTGAGGCCTGCTGTGGGGCCCATTCCGCTGCACGGGTTGTAATAACCACTCTCTCCTCCTCACTTCACTTCTTCTTTCTCTCCGTGGATTCCCAGTGCTCTTGCTCAGAATTGATCCAAAGGTTGACACCTGGTTACCATTTGCATTTCTCTCTGTGGGAGCAACATTGTACCTGTGGCCTGAAATCCTTGAAATATATTATTTAACTTTGGCCTGAAATCCTTGAAATATATTATTTTAAAATAAATTTTGCAAACATTTTTCTACTTTTTCTATGGCTGTTTAATTTATTCATGATTTTTGTATATGCATTTTCAATTTTTACATATTAAAATACATAATTTTATATTTTGTTCCTTTGCATGTAATCTTTAAAATTCTTTCAACTCAAATAGCTTATAAACAAACATTTATAATTTTCTTTGAATTATATGATTGATTTGTTATTCTTTAGTCTATCAATTCTTTGGAAATAATTTGACAGCTGTTAGCTAGGAAATTTTTTTCAATATTATCATATTATAATAATTAATTTGCTATTCTGATGAGATTGGGTGCATTCAGGGTGTTATGCCATAGACTAATTTGCTATTCTGATATTATTTTTAAGAGGTGCATGCACTACTCTAAAATCTTTAATCATGCACATGTGTTTTTCCCTGGGATTATTTTCCTGTTTAATTTTTGTCTATCTGTGCAGCAATTCTACATTATTTATAATTGGTACTTAATAAAATATTCAATATCTGTATAAAAATTTCTTGTCTTATTTTCCAAATTTTTATAGTTATTTTTTTACTCCTTCTTTGTTCAGAAATTTGGAATTGCTTGGATATGTTCCTTCCCATTCCCATCATCATTAAGATTCAGTTTGAATGTTCATTTAAATTTCTGAATCAGTTTAGGTGAAAATTACAAACAGAAAACAGTATCTGTTGACTCTTGTTTGGTTCAAATTTCATCTTGAAGGCATAGTTAGTTTCCTGCCAAAGAGAAGAGTTGGTGAAAATTGAGAGATTATGAAACAGTGCAAGTTTGAAATCATACAGTTGTAATTTATGAAATCATATCAGGGAAAGCTAAAGTTGCTTCTCCTGACTGTCTATTGTGAGGAAAGGGAGGAGTTAGGACTAATTTTTTTTTTAATGTTCTGCATTCTTGAAACTCCTTTATTCCCCATGTAGAAGAAGAAACAAATAAGAAAGAAATCCTCCAGAGAGTGGCAGGTTGTTCTGTGTGTGTGGTGAGGGAGTGAGATATTTAGATATTTCCCAGGAAATATCAATCTCTAAGTGATGGGGGTGAATATGCCTTTTCTCATAACATTATATGAACAAGGGTACTGGATTCCAGAGTGGAGAAATCTCTCTCTCTCTTTTTTTTTTTTTTTGCAGTTTTTGGCCAGGGCCAGGGTTTGAACCCACCACCTCTGGTATATGGGGCCAGCATCGTACTCCTCTGAGCCACAGGCACCGCCCTGGAGAAATGTCTTTTTTGTATAGAGGTCCTGTACAAGAATGGATGAATCATATACATTTCAAAAATTTTAGAAGAAAATTAACTATAATGCATATTTTATGTTAATGAAGGAAATGTTTATTTATTTAGATGATTTCTAAACTTTATGGAAAAAGCAACAATGACAACTAGTCAAAAACGAGGCTCCAAATCCTGTCTCACCCCAGTGCCGTCTTCCATAATGGTTGCCCTCCCCATGTCAGCTCTAGGCTCTCTTCTTTATCAGCCTCATTCTCAGGGGACTTTTGGTATCCCAATGCCACATTCCACATGAACGTCAAGCTGGACACCCCTGAGCAAACACTTCCTTACACACAAAAAAGCAGGAGCCATGGGACATCTGTTCACTGGAGTCAGGAATACTCCTGGGAGGGCAAACCTCAGAGATGTGTGGAAGATGATGAGGGAGTGAATATGTGATCAACATTTTACCATGGAAACATATTTTTATGCTTAAGCTTTATATCTTGTTATACAATTTGTTTTCCTGATCTATCTAGAATTCCTCTGCTCTTATAACATTTCCCAAGGTTTCACTCATGCCAACTGGAGAATTCCACTTAGTTCTGTTGGAACTAAATCTTTAAGGAATAACCTCCTTAGGGAAACAGCAGAAGCATCATTTTGTTTATCCTCATGGGACCCAGCACCCTGTTACTGAAAAGTTGAATGCCACACCTTAGAGCACTGTGGTTTCCATCCCCAGAACCTCTGCTACTTACCTTCCCACAGGGTCCAACTCCTGAAACCCTATAAAAATTCTTCCTGGTTTAAATTGTTTCAAGCAGTTTCCTTAGAAACTCTCTTCTCTTAACGGTCAGTAAAAAAAAACCTTCCTTATCTTCATATTTTCTTGTTTAAAAAAACTCTTTGTATATTTTTTGTATCATAATTATTTTGTAAGTGAATATGACTTTTTAAAGAAAAGAGTCAGTTGACAGTTTCTATGGGGGCATTTCTTTCGCTCTAAAGGAGAAGGAGCTGTTTATATAGCCATTGATTCTGATTGCCTTCTCCTTCCTTGCTCTCAAGTTTTCCCCAAACACCTTTGCTCCTAGACTTAAGGCGGCCATCTTGCTTTGCTTCTTCCAACAGCAAAGTAACACAACCTTCTCTAACTGTGAGTCCAGACCCTGGAAAGCTCTAGATCTATTCTCATAAAATGACTAGATACCTTCCCTTAGGTTTAAGCTTGTGTAGGTGCTGTTTTATTGTTTATTGGTTTTTTTCTTTTTTGAGACAAAGTCTTATTCTGTTGTCCCAGGCTAGAGTGTGGTGAGTCATAGCTCACAGCAACCTCAAACTCGTGGGTTTAAGTGATCCTCTTGCCTCAGCTTCCGAAGTAGCTAGGACTTCAGGAACTTGCCACAAAGCCTGGCTAATTTGTTTTTCTATTTTTAGTAGAGACTGCTCTCACTCTTGCTCAGGCTGGTCTTGAACTCCTGAACTCAAGCAGCCCACACGTCTTGGCCTCCCAGGGTATTAGGATTACAGGTGCGAGCCACTGCATCTGGCCAAACAATCCTCAGGTGCTGTTGATGGCTGCAAGTTCAGGTCTCTTTCTTGGGGTTTTAGATTCATTTGTCAGTTTTCCTCTTCACCTCCAGGCAGACTTTTTCTGTGGTATAATTGGAGTAGAAAACTAATACCAAAAGATTAGGAGGGGACTGACTGCTTAGGTCTAAAAATGGAGCGGTGGAAGGAGTTGTGTAATCCTTGATCAGCTAAGTGTCTATAATAGAGATGTGATAGACTGTACTAGTATACAAAGGAGAAACTGCATTCATGCCCATGCGATGTTCACTTTGTGACTAGATTTAGCTCTAGAAGCATTTCCTATGGGGCTGTTTACTGCATTGTACTGTTGAGCGCTAGCTCCAGGTGAAGCAGACTGAAGTGTGTCATAGTCAATTGTAATTGGATAAACAGATCTAATTGCATAAAATATTTTTAGACTTTTAGTGTTCATTTCTCTTTGTTTTAGGCAAGGACTATACAGAGTAGAAAAAGGATTTGGCACCTAAGGAAGATGACTTTGTGAACAAATTCACAGTTACCAAGACCAAAGAGACCTTGTAAATCTATTCCACGCTGCGTTGTTTAAAATCATTTCTGCATCAAATATTTCGTAACTTTTCCACTTTGTAAAACCTTTCAAAGTTTGCGTTTCTGAGAGATAGTCCTTGTACAATTTTCTTCCTTTAATCCCTTTAGAGAATTAATTTAATCTATGAAAATACACTGAAACATTGACACTTTTGAAAATAGATTCAGGAAAAAAAAATCAAGAAGGTAATTTTAAATGGCTTTCAATTCATAGCCCTGAAACTTGAAATATGCATACTACTTTGATGTTTATCATGTGTTTGCTAAAATATCATTTATGAAATCAGTGATTCCTTCATTTAGAACTCCATTAAGTATCTCATGTAAGATTCTCCTGCTGAAGGTATTGCTAAGAAATTCCTCTCTTGTGGCTTCATGAGTAATATTTTAGGAGTATTTCCTTTAGATCATGGCAGATAGGAATTTCTGAGAGTATATACAGTGTTTTCTGGGTCTGCAATAAAAATTTTATTTGGAGCTAAATTTACCCAAGATTTTGAAACAAATGAACTTTCTCTTGTAAGTCTTCTATTTAGTTTTCAGCCATAAATGCCATCCTTCAGACATCTACAGTTAGCAATCACTATAGATTTTGTGGCATTTAATGTCCAGGGAATCTAAGAATCTAAAAACTATCATTTCTTTGGTATTCCAAAAAAAATATTGAACACTAAGTGACAATAGAAATTTCCTTTCCAATGTGTTGGCCCTTAGTCCTAGATGCACTATTGTGACTGGCAAAGATACAAACAGTAAAGATGATTCTAGTACATAGGTAGAGATGAGAAATGGAGACAAGAAAAGAGGAGAGGAGGAAGGAAGGAGAGAGGAAGAGAGGGAGAGAGAAAGGAAAGAGAAAAAAAGATAGACACAAAGAGAGACAGAGAGAGAAAGAGAAAATAGAGTTGGAGGTGCTTGATGAGATTAAGGAAAAAAATGCCATTAGTCATACTCAGGGCCTTCAGGAAACTGCACATCTCCTGGAATCAGATGAACATGCTCAGTAAAACATCAAGGCTGAGAAACATCCTTCTGAAACTAGAATTTTTGCTATCAAGAAAGTCCTGTGCGTGATTGCTCAGATGCTAAGTGGTTAAGAGGAGACTCTATGGTTAAATATGTGCCCTATTTTTTTTTCTTTGTGAGACAGAGCCTCACATCCCAAGAGCAACCTTAAGCTCTTGGGCTTAAGATTCTCTTGCCACAACCTTCCAAGTAGCTGGTATTTCAGGTGCCCACCTGGCTAGAGATGAGGTCTTGCTCTGGCTGAGACTGGGTCTCGAACCTCTGAGCTCAGGCCATCCACCCATCTCGGCCTCTCAGAGTGAAATATGGTGACTTTTAAATACACTAAACAAAATCTCAAGGCATGAAAAATATCTTAAATATTGACAAGGAAGTTGCATTTTTCTGAAGCAACAATTTCACTTAGGTTGAAAATATAATCTAGTTTTGAATGTTAATATCCTTATCCATTCAGAATTATTTCTTATTGTTCAACTAGCTTTTGATATATACTGCCATTAACTTATACCTAGGACAATTACTTTTGAAAATATTGTGGGTAAATTATGTGTAAGTGTACAGGAATGTGTGTGTATAGTGTGCAAATGTTCATATGAACATGTAAGGCTTGAAAAAAAAATAGTATTTTGTCACTTTCTTGACAGAGACATTCAGAACATTTCACCAAAAAGTTATCCCACACAAAATGACAGCAAGAAAATAAAGTAACTAGAAATAAACATTAGAAATGTACAATCATTTTGAAAGCAAATTAACAAATCAAGTAGAGCTGAATTAAAGATTCAAATGTAAACAAAAGGAAAATTATGTGATTTTTAACACACTTGTAAGATACTTTGTCTTTAAGATATATGAATATATCTATTACATAGATGGGTTTTATTGTGCTTTAGGATATATGAATATATGTCTTTAAGATATATGAATATATCTATTACATAGATGGATTTTATTGTGGTTTTTATTGTGCTTAAAATACTTTGTCTTTAAGATATATGAATATATCTATTACATAGATGGATTTTATTGTGCAGAACTGTAAGTGCAGTCCTTGAATAGGAGGCATCACCTGAATAGAATACTGTTCATTGTACCATTAAGTAGGTTTTTACCCTCCCTTCCTTTCCACCTTCCTTCTCCCCCTCTTCCCTCCTCCTCTTCCCCCTTTCTTGATTTTCAGTGATTTTTAATTCTTTCTATGCCCACACAGGCCCATCAATTGTTCCAGATTATTAGAGAGTAGATGTGGTGTTTGTTTTTCCATTCTTGAGATACTTCATTTAGGGTGAGTTCCATCCAAATTTCTACAAAAGACATCAATTCATTTCTTTTTTATGGCTGAGTAGTGCTCCAATGTATATATCACACCACATTTTGTTAATCCACTCATGACTTGATGGATTCTTGTCACCAGAGACCAGAGTGACATGGCAGGTGTCATATTGCTTCTCCTCCTACTGTGCACCTTTGTCCTCTACCAGAGAGTTTCTGCCCTGCATTTTCCAGCTCTCTGGTTCCCATACCAGTATTTTTCAACACTGGCCCAGAGAGTGGGAACCACAGGGGAAGGTGGGTACCAGTGGATCTGCATGACCCTACAGCTTGTGTATTCTAAGCAACTGTCTCCAGGGGGAGGGACAGAGACCATCCCAGTGCTAGCTCTCCTCATCCAAACGTATTTCCTTCCCAACTCTTCCCCTTCCTCTTCTACTATAGAGCTGAGACTCTCAGAAAGAACTCATAAAGAAGCCAAACATAAATAAATAAATAGCACAAATTGCAGGAGAAAAATTAATAAATTTCACCACATTAGTATTGAATATTGGCTAAAAATTTCAACAACAATGAAAAAGCAGAAGTTGGAAATTAAAAGTAGTATTTCAGTATATGTAAATTATAAAATGTTAATATCCAGAAGATTTAAAAATTTACACATCAATAAAGGACAAGCAAGTCTAAAATATAAGCAAAAATATTAATATGCAATTCCTAGAAAAGAAGATCAGATTGTCACCAGTATACTTATAATCCCTTCCTTTGACTCAGGAGTTCCACTTTTACACACCCCCGAGATTATTGAACATGGAACTATTTATAAGAGCAATACTTTAAAAACTGCTACCATCATATTTTAATTCTGGGTTTGACATGCAATGAAGAGCATGATTTTATTCTATGGATTTTCTTTTTATAAGAAGTGGTTCAAATTAACGTGTGTTAAAAAAACACAAAGTGATCTAAAAGACTTGTAACTTGTATGGACTTTTAAGTTAAATTAATCCTAGAACCACCATTGAATGGATTCTAGGTAAAGGCTTTAGAAAATAATTCCTATTGACTCCTAAACTCTTAGGTGTCTTTTGAATTGCTTTAAAAAATAAAAATAAAAATAAAAATAAAAATAGCCAACTCCTACCTGGACATCTTTGCCTAAAATTTACCATCTCATAAATAATTTTATTCCTCCAAATCTTATTCTTTCATTGAATGTTATTTCTCTTTCGAACCTGATATTCTTCCTCAGTCATTTCTACTCTTCAATTTTATCCTTCTCATGCCCTAAATTACTCAACTGTTTAGGAAATGCTTTGAGTGCTATATTTGAAACATCTTGACAAACCAGCACCTTGTTCCCATCTCTACTGTCTGAAAGTGAGTCAGGCTCCAAACATTGTGTCCTCTGTGTGTGTGTGTGCATGCACACGTGCAAGAGTGTGTATGTCAGAGTGTGTGTTAGTGTGTGTGCATGTGTTGAGCAATCATCTATTCATTATGTAAATATATAATATATAAGTAAGTATAATATAAAAATGTTATATATATTTAGACAAGAAAGGGAAATGTATTGTCCATTTTTTTCTTTTTTAAAGGTAAGATGTTTTTCTCTCTGATCTTCACGGTGAGAACATGTAGAGGCTCTTGGGAGTTAAACTCATGTAGCCAGTTACATTGAATCTAGCAATATGAAAAAAATAAGATTTCCACATCTCTTTCTTTGAACTCAACTTTGTTAAGAAGAGTCCCAATGAAGTAATGGATTTACTTTTTAAAATTCATTTGGGGGGGATAGAAGCCAAGATGACAGTCTATAGCCAGATTTCTGCAGAGGCTTCCGTCCAGAAGGAGAATTAAAGGACAGAAATTTAGCAAGAAAGCCAATGGTTTGGATCTGAGCCAAAAGAGAAGGTTGAAGAATGCACATCAACCCTGCTGGGGTGACTTGCGACCCCAAGGACTCAAACAAAAGCTCAGACTTCAATCCAGAGTAACTGACTCTCTAGGGTAATACAGAGACCAGCTGAAAATAAGACAGAGCCACTTAACCCCACCACACTAAGAAGGTCCCCAGTTTCACAAGCAGTAGCACTGTATGGGTCCTTGGTAAAACTCTAGGGGAAAGAGTACAGACACTAGTCCCAGCTTTCAGGCAACGGACTGGTCAATCACTACTCCTAGAACCCCCAACCCAACTTGTCCTTATCTACTCATTCAGCCAAACAGTGTAAAATAATCATGGGGAAAATCAGCAGAAAAGCTCTGAAAACATAAACAACCAGAGTAGATCAACCCCTCCAAGGAACAATTTGGCAGACTCAAATGATGATCCTATACATAAACAGATGGCTGAAATGTCAGAAGTCGAATTCAGAATTTGGATTGCAAACAAGTTTAATAAAATAGAGGAAAAGTTAGATTTAGAAATTCAGGGTGGATTTCAAAAATCGTCTCAAGAAGTCAAGGAATTCGAAGACCAAATGACCAAAGATTTTGACAGATTGAGACAAGAAGTTGTAGCCCTCAAAGATCTAAGAAACACAGTAGAATTCCTCAGCAACATAATAGAGCAAACAGAAGAAATGATTTCTGACATTAAAGACAAAGCTTTTGAAAGCTCTCAAACCTACAAAGAGGAAGAGAAATGGAAGGCAAAAACGGATCATTCTCTCAGACAGCTCTGGGATAACTTGAAGAAAACCAATATTCTCCTTATAGGGATACCTGAAAATGATGAAGTGGCGTCACAAGGCAGAGTATCTTCTTTATGAGATTATGAAAGAGAATTTTCCAGACATGCCAAGAGATTCTGAAATCCACATAGCAGACAGTTTCAGAACCCCAGCATGACTCAACTGAAATAAGACATCCCCCAGGCACATCATAATTAAGTTCACTAAAGTTAATATGAAGGAGAATATTTTGAAAGCAGCCAAACACACGAAATCTATAAACTACAAGGGGCAGAATATTAGAATAACTGCTGATCTCTCTGATCAAACCTTTCAAGCTGCAAGAGAATGGTCATTGATTTTTAATCTCCTAAAACAAAATAACTTTCAGCCCAGGATCCTGTATCCAGCTAAACTGAGTTTCATTATGATGGAGAAATTAAATACTTTAATGACATCCACAAGTTGAAGAAATTTGCTATAAGTAAACCAGCTCTACAGGATATTGTCAGACCTATCTTCCATAATGACCTGTGTAATCCACCAACACAAAAGTAAACTCATCCAGAAACTTTTTATCTAATTCCAACTTCCATAATGATGAAAGGATTAAAAATGTCCTCTAGACTTTCTAAAGATTTATCATTGTTTTCAATTAATGTGAATGGTTTAAATTGTCCTCTAAAGAGGCATAGGTTGGCTGACTGGATACAAAAACTCAGGTCAGATATCTGTTGCATACAAGAATCTCATCTTACCTTAAAAGATAAATATACACTCAAGGTGAAGGGATGGTCATCTATATTTCAGGTAAATGTAAAACAGAAAAAACAGGTGTTGCAATCTTATTTGCAGATACAATAGGCTTTAAACCAACCAAAGTAACGAAGGATAAAGACGGACATTTCATATTTGTTAAAGGTACTACTCAATATGAAGAGATTTCAATTATTAATATTTATGAACCCAACCAGAATGTGCCTCAATTTATAAGAAAAACTTTAATAGACATGAGGAACTTGATTTCCTTCAGCTCCATAGTAGTTGGAGATTTTAATACTTCTTTAGCAGTGTTGGATAGATCCTCCAAAATGAAGCTAAGTAAAGAAATTTTAGATTTAAACTTAACCATTCAACAACTGGATTTAACAGACATCTACAGAACATTTCATCCTAATAAAATTGAACACACATTCTTCTCAGCACCCCATGGAACATACTCCAAAATTGATCACATCTTAGGCCACAAGTGTAACCTCAGCAAATTTAAAAGAATAGAAATTATTCCTTGCATCTTCTTGGACCACCATGGAATAAAAGTTGCACTCAACAATAACAGGAATTTGCATACTCAAACAAAAACATGGAAGCTAAATAACCTTGTGCTGAAAGATAGAGGGTCATTGATGAGATTAAGAAGGAAACCACTAAATTTTTGGAACAAAATGACAATGAAGACACAAATTATCAAAACCTCTGGGATACTTCAAAGGCAGTCCTAAGAGGGAAATTTATAGCACTGCAAGCCTTCCCCAAGAGAATGGAAAGAAAGGAAGTTAACAACTTAATGGGACATCGCAAGCAACTGGAAAAGGAAGAACATTCTAACCCCAAACCCAGTAGGAGAAAAGAAATAACCAAAATCAGGGCAGAATTAAATGAAATTGTAAACAAAAGAATTATACAACAGATCAATAAATCAAAAGGTTGGTTCTTTGAAAAGGTCAATAAAATAAATAAACCTTTGGCTAAACTAATCAGGAAAAAAAGAGTAAAATCTCTAATCTTATCAATCAGAAATGGTAAAGACGAAATAACAATGGACCCCTCAGAAATTAAAAAAAAATCCTTAACAAATATTACAAGAAACTTACTCTCAGAAATATGAAAATCTGAAGGAAATAGATCAATACTTGGAAGCACGTCACCTTTCTAGACTTAGCCAGAATGAAGTGGAAATTTTGAACAGGCTCATATCAAGTTCTGAAATAGCATCAACTACACAAAATTTCCCTAAAAAGAAAAGCCCAAGACCAGAAGGCTTTACATCAGAGTTCTACCATACCTTAAAAGAGGAACTAGTACCTATAGTACTCAACCTTTTCCAAAATATAGAAAAAGAAGGAATACTACCCAACACATTCTATGAAGCGAATATCACCTTGATCACTAAACCAGGAAAAGACTCAACAAGAAAATAAAATTACAGACAATATCACTAATGAATATTGATACAAAAATATTCAATAAGATCCTAACAAACAGAATCCAGCAACACATCAAACAAATTATACACTATAACCAAGTGGGCTTTGTCCCAGGATCTCAAGGCTGGTTCAATATACGTAAGTCCATAAATGTAATTCAGCACATAAACAAACTAAGAAATAAAGACCATATGATTCTCTCAATTGATGCAGAAAAAGCTTTTGATAATATCTAGCAATGCTTCATGATCAGAACACTGAAGAAAATTGGTATAGAATAAACATTTCTTAAACTGACAGAGGCCATCTACAGCAAACCCACAGCCAATATCGTATTGAATGGAGTTCACTTGAAACCATTTCCACTTAGATCATGAACCAGGCAAGGTTGCCCATTGTCTCCATTGCTCTTCAACATTGTAATGGAAGTTTTAGCCATTGCAATTAGGGAAGAAAAGTTGACCAAGGGTATCAACATAGGATCAGAAGACAGTAAACTTTCACTCTTTGCAGATGATATGATTGTATATCTAGAAAACACCAGGGATTCCACTACGAAACTTTTAGAAGTGATCAAAGAATACAGCAGTGTATCAGGCTACAAAATCAACACCCATAAATCTGTAGCCTTTATATATACCAATAATAGTCAAGTCAAAAAAACAGTCATGGACTCTATTCCTTTCACAGTAGTACCAAAGAAATATTTGGGAGTTTACCTAACAAAGGATGTGAAAGATCTTTATAAAGAGAACTATGAAACTCTAAGAAAAGAAAAACCTGAACATGTCAACAAATGGAAAAACATACCATGCTCATGGCTGGGAAAAATCAACATTGTTAAAATGTCCATACTACCCAAAGCAATATATAATTTTAATGCAATTCCTATTAAAGCTCCATTGTCATATTTTAAAGACCTTTAAAAAAATTATACTACATTTAATATGGAATCAGAAAAAGCCTCCAATAGCCACAACATTACTCAGAAATAAAAAGAAAGCAGGACCTGAGACTTCCAGACCTGATGCTACCAAACCTGAGGCACAAAAACAGAGAGATAGATGTATGGAACAGAATGGAGAACCAAGAGATGAACCCAGCTACTTACCACTATTTGATCTTTGACAAGTCAATTAAAAACATTCAGTGGGGAAAAGATTCCCTATTTAACAAATGGTGCTGGGTGAACAGGCCGGCAACCTGTAGAAGACTGAAACTAGACCCACACCTTTCACCATTAACTAAGATAGACTCTCACTGGATCAAAGATTTAAATGTAGGACATGAAACTATAAAAATACTAGAAGAAAGTGCAGGGAAAACTCCTGAAGGAATTGGTCTGGGTGAATTTTTTATGAGGAGGACTCCCCAGGCAATTGAAGCAGTATCAAAAATACACTATTGGGACCTGATCAAACTAAAAATCTTCTGCACTGCTAAGAACACAGTAAGTATAACAGGCAGATAGCCCTCGGAATGGGTGAAAATATTTGCAGGTTATGCCTCTGACAAAGGTTTAATAACCAGAATCCACAGAGAACTCAAGCGTATTGGCAACAAAAGGGCAAGTGATCCCGTCTCAGGATGAGAAAAGGACTCAAAGAGAAACTTCTCTAAAGATGACAGGTGCACGACCTACAGACACAGGAAGAAATGCTCACCATCCTTAATGTTCAGAGAAATGCAAATCAAAACTACTTTGAGATATCATTTAACTCTAGTAAGGTTAGCCCACACAACAAAATCCCCAAACCAGAGATGCTGGCGTGGATGTGGAGAAAAGGGAACACTTGTACATTGCTGATGGGAATGCACACTAATACATTCCTTTTGGAAGGATGCTTGGAGAATACTTAGGGATCTAAAAATAGACCTGCCATTTGATACTATAATTCATTTACTAGGTATATATCTGGAAGACCAAAAATTACATCATAATAAAGATAAGTGTGCCAAAATGTTTATTGCAGCCCAATACATAATTGCTAAGTTGTGGAAGAAGCCCAAGTGCCCATCAACCCATGAATAGTTTAATAAATTATGGTATATGTATACCATGGAATACTATGCAGCCTTAAAGAAAGATGGGTACTTTACTTCTTTCATGTTTACATGGATGGACCTGGAACATATTCTTCTTAGCAAAGTATCTCAAGAATGGAAGAAAAAGTATCCAATGTATTCAGCCCTAATATAAAGCTAATTTATAGTTTTCATATGAAGGCTATAACACAATTATAACACAAGAATATGGGGAAAAGGGCAAGGAAGGGCAGAGGGGAGGATGGGTGGAGGGAGGGCGATTGGTGGGATCACACCTCTGGTGCATCTTAGAAGGGTACAGGTGAAACTTACTAAATGTAGAATACCAATGTCTACATATAGTGATTATGAAAATGCCATTAAGGCTATGTTAAACAGTTTGATGAAAATGATTCAGATTGAATATGAAGTCAGCACATTGTGTCCCATGATTGCACTAAGGTACACAATTATGATTTAATAAAAATTAAAAACAAATAAATGTAAGATGACTATCATTATTATAAAAATAACATGTTTTCATCTTTTAATTTCTAAAATGAAGCAATATAAGGAGGTGCACCTTTCAGAATCCATACTATTTTCCTTTCAGAAATACTTTAATACTCTTTTTGACATTATAATTATTTCTAAATATATAAATTAAAAATGTGTCTCTATCTATGGAGATTTTTCAGTATAGGAATATAATGCTACTAAAACATTATTTTAATATGTGTATCTTTCACTCCATTTTAACAATGATCTTCCAGAAAAAATTAAAGTTTTGCTGAATTTCAGAAAACAATTTGTTTGAAAGAGATTGCATTCTAATAACTTTTCTGTATTGTTAATGAGGAAATTATGCAAATCACAAAAATAAGGACTTTTTAAAATTATAACTTTAAATGTCTGTTCATTCCTGTTTCTCTCATTCATTAATTTATTTGAGAGATATAATTAATTGAAAACTATAAAATTTATAACATGAGCCTTTTATTTTGTAATATAATTTTTTTTAAATTTTGATTATTGGGGAAATCATTGAGAGCACAAAGAACCAGATTACACTGCTAGTATTTGTTAGGTAAAGAACCTCTTACAATTTGTGTCACACCCTCAAGAGGTGTGTCACACACTGTGACCCCCAACCCCCTCCTGCCTTCTTTCTCTCTGCTCCCCCATTCCCCCAATTCTTACCCACCATGTTCTAGCATCAGTTGTCCTCATATCAGAATTGAGTACATTGGATTCTCACTTCTCCATTCTTGTGATGCTTTACTAAGAAAAATGTATTTCAGTTCCATCTAGATTAATATAAAACATACAATATCACTATCTTAGTGGTTGAACAATATTCCAAAGCACACCTAATACAGCACACCTTATTAATCCATTCCTGGATTGGTGGACATTTAAGTTGTTTCTACACTTTGGCAATTCTAAATTGAGCTGCAATAAACAGTCTAGTGCAAATGTCCTTATAATAAAATGATTTTTTATCTTCTAGGTAGATGCCCTTTAATGGGACTGCAGAATCAAATGGGAGGTCTAATTTGAGTTCTTTGAGGACTCTCCATATTTTCTTCCAAAAAGATTGTAGTAATTTGCAGTCCTATCATCAGTGTAAAAGTGTTCCTTTCTCTCCACATCTGTGCCAGAATCTGCTGCTTTGAGACTTTGTGATGTGGGCCATTCTCACTGGGGTTTGGTGATATCTTGGGGTGGGGGGTTGATTCACATGTCTCTGATGATTAGGAATCATGAGCTTTTTTTTTTTTTTAATGTGTGCTTCTTAGCCATTCATCTGTCTTCTTTAGTGAATGATCTATTCATTTCACTTGCCTATTGATATAAGGGATTCTTGGTTCTGTTTTTGTTGCTTAATTTTGAAATTTCAACAGATTTTAGTTATACAGCTTTTATCTGATTAATAACATGCAAATATCTTTTACCCTTCTGATGGTTGTTTGTCTGTTTTGGTTGCTGTCTCCTTAGCCCTGCAGAAGCTATTCAGTTTAATTAAGTCCCACTTGTTTATGTTTTGTTGTTGTTGCAATTGCTACTGGAGTCTTCTTCATAAAGTCTTTCCCCAGGCCAATACCTTCAAGTGTTTTCCCCACACTTTCTTTGAGGACTTTTATTGTTTCTTGACTCAGATTTTGATCTTTTAACCAAGCAGAATCAATTCTAGTGAGTGGAGAAAGGTGTGGGTCCAGTTTCAGTCTTTTATCTGTGGTTACCCAGTTCTTCCAGCACCATTTATTGAACAGAAATTCTTTTCCCTGGTGTATGTTCTTCTTTGGTTTGTCAAAGATCAGGTGGCTGTTTCAGGATAGCATATTATTGCTTAGTCCCCTCAAGGTCTGTTTCACAAATCTGGAAGCATTTAAGTTAGGTGCACAAATAATTAAAATTGAGATGTCTTCTTCTTGTATTGTCTCTTTGTATGAAGTGTCATCTTTATCTTTCTTAACTACAGTTGCTTTCAATCCACTTGCATCTGAGAATAAGATTGCAACCCTGCCTGTCTTCTGATTTCCATTTACTTGAAATACTGTTTTCTATCCCTTAAACCTGATTCTTGATTCATCTTTTAGGACTAACTGTGACTCCTGGAGACAGAAGATGCATAGCTTGCTATTTTTTACTCAATCAGCAACCCTGTGCCTCATCAGTGGGGCATTCAATCCATTGACATTTTGAAAGTGTTGGTAAGTGTAGTAGAGTTTTATTCATCTTGTCATTAGAAAGTCTCTTGTGTAGCTTTATCTTTTGCATCATTGTGGAAGCTAAGTTTTGTTCTTTGGCATCTAGTTGTTTTCTTTGCTGGTGGTCCATCATGGTGTTCAGTGTTGAGAATAGTCTTTTTCCTATAGAGCTGGTCTTATTGTAGCGAATTTCCTCAGTGCTTGTATATCTGCAAAAGACTTGATTTCTCCATCAATTTCGAAGCATATTTTGGTGGGAGAATTCTGGGATGAAAATTACTTTAAGGATATTGAAGGTGGATGACCATGTTCTGGCTTGGAAACTTTCCCTTGAAAAGTCTGCTGTCATTCTATTAGCTGTGCCCCTATAGTTCAGTTGGTGCTTGCTCCTAGCTGCTTGCAGAATTTTTTCCTTCATCTTGACTTTGGATGGGTTCATTACAATGTGTCTTGGAGAATCTCTGTTAGAGTTGAGATGTCCCCAGGTTTGATATCCATTTTAAAGGAGTGTGTCAGTAAAAATTGGGAAGTTTTCATTTATGATAGTCTCCAGCAGGGATTCCATACCTTTGAGGCAATATTCGTTCCCTTCAGGAATTCCTATTATTCATATGTTTAAACACTTCATGAAGTCTTGTAGTTCTCTAAGTTCCTGTTCTGCTTTCTCGCTCTTCTTTTCTGCATCTGTAACTGCCTGGGTTAACTTGAACACTTTATCCTCTAGCTCTGATATATTTTTCTCTCCGTGGTCTAATCTATTTTTGATACTTTCTACTGCATTTTTATATTCTCTGAATGTCTCCTTCAATTCCTTAAACTTTGCCATATCCTTTCTACATTCTATATATCTCTCATCTGACTTTTGGTTCTATTCTATCTTTCCATTTTCTTATCCATTCCCTTTATTGTCTTAATCATCCATATTTTAAATTATTTTTCTGTCAGATCCTTTAGTTCTGTATAGGAGTCTTCTGTAAAGGCTACCTCGTGTTCCCTTGGAGGAGTTGCTCAATTTTGTTTTTTCATGGTGCCTGAATATTTCTGTTTGTTCCTCCTCATGTATTCTTTCTTCATGTTTAACTTCTTATGCTCCTTTTTCCTTCTCACTTCCTCCTTTGCTTCAGATTACCTTGTCTCTGTAGGTGATGAAGAGGCCTCTTGGTATGAGACTAAAAGGAGGATAAAGGTAAAGAGTGAGCAGAAAGAAATAAGAGGGAAAGAAAGAGGAAAAAGCATAAAAGAAAATAAAAAGAGAAAAAAAATGAAGGGGAAGTAACAAAAAAAGTTGAAGAACTGGAGATAAGGAGGTCGGAAGAAAGGATTAGAGTGATGGAAGAAATGATACTGATCAACATGGTGCTACAGTCATGCCTATAACTCAAGGATGTTGAGTGGGTTGGGTGGGTTCCTCAAATCAGGCATCCTTACCAGTCTGAATGGAGCCTGACTCTTCCTATGCCAAAAATAATGAAGAGAAGAAACAGCACAAAAACAAAAAATGAGAGATAAAACTGAAGTAAGGATAAAAACAAAATAGAAAAATTATATAATGTGATCTTGCCAATATTTTCTTTGTAGTGCCAAAAGTATAAAGGTCTCTTAGTCTCCTTGAGCCAGAGTACTGCTCTGGCCTACCTGCAAGACCACAGCTGTGTCACCCCAGCTCTCATCAAAAAAATTAAAAAGAAGGAAAGAAAATATAAATAATAATAAAATAAAAATAGATAAAGGAGATGAAAAACACTGTTGTATGAAATAAAGGAGAGAGAGGGAAGTGTAATAAAGAAAGAAAGGAGAAAGGCAAAAAATGGAGGGGATATTTTAGCTGTTTTAGGGGCAAATTATGTGAGAGAGATGAGAAAAGTCCAAAGAGAGAATGTAGAGGAGGGTGAAATAGGGAAAGAGAATGAGGCTAAAATACTGTAACCAAAAATGCGGAAGCCCTTGCTCTTGATGAAAGTAAAAATGGAAGCTATGAAAGGAACCAACCAAATAAATTAGCAAGAAACAAAACACATCAGTGTGAAATAACAAAAACTCTAATAACCAAAAATAAGCAACCTCAGCAACCAATAAGCAAAGAAACAAAGAATTAAAAAAACCCAAAACTACTAACAACCACAACAAGAAAAAAAAAGAAAAAAGGATAGAATACATAAATAAATATATATTTATAAAATTAAATTAAATATATGTATATTTCAGGTGTACCCACTCTTCCTTCACATGAATGAAGGATCTGATTTTCAGTAGGCCTATATTTGTGTGGCAATATATTGCCCGGACACTTGGTGGCACTGTAGTTTTACAGGATGGACAACAGCTGTTAACCGCTCTAGTCTAGTTCCCAGGCATAATGGTTCTCAACTTAATTGACTAGGTGATTGCCTGATTATTTTCTCAGCATTCGGGCCCCACCCAGTTGGGATCACAAAGCTCTCCAGAATCCTTCAGAAGTCTCACCATGCCCCCAAACAACAGTTCCTGTGGGGTGTGGGAGTCACTGAGTTTGTCTCTGTTGGAGATCAGACCCCAGCAGGTGGAACTGAGAAGCTCTGTCCCTGTAGGAGGCCTGACCTTACCACCTTCTTGCAACCTTCCCATAGTGTCTATCCCCTGGCTGCCAGGACCTTACCAGCATGGTGGTCTCTGCCACTGCCAATGCGTGGCAAATCCACTCCAACCAATCCTCAAATCTGGCTGCTGTACACTGTTCAGGTATACCCACTCTTCCAGGCTTTCCACTCAATGTGCAGCCTCTGCCCATAACTAAAACCTGGGAAAAGGTTTCCTCCTGGCCCAGACCTCCGCAGCAAAGCCATTCATTCCCCCTGGCTCTGGAAAACTTGCACTGAAGCCATAGCTCCAGGCAAAGTCTCCGCACCAAGCACAGCCTGGCTTTCTCTCATTCCTCAGTTGTACTAGCAGAGATTGCAGAATGATCTTTCTGGTCCCCCATCTTGCTCCGCCCCTGTAATATAATTTTACCACCTTTATAAGTCATATTTAAATTAATTCTTTGTTTCCCACCAGCCATTACTCTCCCACCCTGAGTTTCTCATTTGGTTGTATTGCTTTTCGGTTAGCATTCTGTGGTTTACAAATGTTTTGCTCTTTGAGTTTGTGTTCATCTGTACTGTATTTTCACATTATAACATTGTTCCAAAGTAATTTACCTTTTTCCCTACGGCTAAGTTAGCCTTTAAAAAACATTTTATGTGCTGTATGAATACAACATTTCTTTAATAAATTAGAACATTAGAAAGCGTTTCATTTTCTTTTCAACAATAAATATAACCATGCCCCCTTTTTATATGTATTTTTATTCTATTGCATATAATCTATGTGCCCACAGAAATCACACTTAGTATTGATTCCTGACTATTTTCATGTGTCTTTTAACCAAAACTTTCTATATCTGTAAGCTTGTTATACTCTTTGCCTTATATATTATTTAGTCAGTGGCCTGTGTTTTGAGATGTTGTTTTGTCTACCATGTACCTGTGACTACTCCATGGAAGTTTTATATGAATGGTTGTCTGGGCCTTATTCTGTCTATTATACACAGTGTTATAATAAACAGAGTTTGGTGCATGACTTTATGCTTTTCTGTGAACACTTCTTCAGGAGAAGCAATTTGAATTAGCATTGCTGAATCATAGGACCTACACATCGCTTTTACAGAATAGTGTCTAATTGTCTGCAACTTAGCTCTGTTGGTTTACTGCTAGGAAAATAAGAACCTGATAATTTAAAAATTCTTGATGTTAGCAGACGTTAAGATTCTAGCCAATTTAATTTGTAAATATTATTTTTTAAATTCTAATATTGATATCGATCTTTTATATTTTAATCAGTGGTTCTCAATCTTCCTAATGCTGTGATTTATTTTCATTGTTACAGAGGGGGCACTACCTACAGGTTGAGAACCTCTGATTTAAATACTCTTCAAATTCACTTGTTTTGCTCTCTTCTTCACAAATAATAATATGCGTGCATAGGATGACCTTTATCATATGTATCTTATTCTTTCTAATTACTTTTTAATCTTCCTTTTTCTCCACTGTGATTGTGTAGCTTGTCAAGCCTCATTACCATATGCCAGATGGATTATATTCTTCCCACTTTATTGCTTTAAATGTGATTTTCATCTCTGAAATGTTTTTATTTTGCCCTTCAATGTCATCCTAGGATATTTTTCCCATCTTCTGGGGCTACTTTACAATATTTTCTCTAAAGCCTTATATTTTTCCCTTCAATTATTTTTATTTTTATTTTTTAAGGTTTCAATTTGTTGTCAGTACAATTTTTGAAATAGTGAAGAACTTTTAAAAAATATTTCTTTTTTTTAGTTCAATTTTGGTTCACCTTTTCTCCAGTGGTTCTTTTCTTAGTTCACATTTTTAGGTATACATAGATCTCTGTCAAATTCTGTATGGAGGAGTGGGCTGGAAGTAACCTGAGGTTGCTACAGCTTGGAGTCAAATCCTCTATCCCTTCCTCCCACCCCCACAGAAATTCCTCATTAAATCTGTTGTATCTGTTGCCTTCTTTACCTTTGAAGCATGCTTCTTTTTGAGATTTGTGCTGCTATCATGGTTCCTACTGAAGCACCCCATGTCTAGTAATTACTGCTTTATTCTCCGTCCTTTATTCTATCTCCTTAGATTGCAGAAGATAAAAAAAAATTGTAGCATTATGAGTTCTAACACCATGAGATTCTGATTTTAAGCAGTGTCTAGCATATTTATCATTAAATAAATCTTTAGTAATTATGAAGTTAGACACATAAAAGAAGGCAAATTATCACTACCATAATGTAACATCCACTAAGCTCTATACCATGACACAATAAATATTTAAATCAAGTATATTAATATTTATATATGCGCTATTTTGAAACATTTTAAAGTTTGACAATGCTCTAATGCTTTGAATTTTTTTTCTAAGCTTCTTTAATTGTATTCATCCTCAAAATAATTATTAATATTTTACATATAAATGTCTTTTAAATTTCTGACTTAAAATGTCTATATCTGAACAGAGCTTAAACATAACATGTCAGGTAATGTGTGTTTCTTTACAAGACTTTTAATATAGCATAAATGATAGCAGAGGTAAAACAAGTGAATAAGTCAGCAACTTGATGTTATTAATTATCACTGCTAAGAGAGTTACTGAATCAGAATTTGAGTATGCTGTGGTAAGAACAGACTGGCATAAGAGTAGGAAAGAGTTTGGTATCTGGAAGAAGATAAGTACATGGAATACATTTGCTTAACTACAACAAAAAACTTAAGTTACCTTTTTAAAATGAAATTTTCTCTACCTAAAATGCCTTCAAATGCTTTGTTATTTTCAAAACCAACACTTTTTGTAAGGCATTTTCTGAAACATTTCTGTGAGTGTGATCATGACTTCACAATTTTGCACGAAGCCAACAATATGTAATTATAAGATAAACCGTTCCCTGGGAGTTTCACCCATTCCACATTTAAGAAGTAGGAAGGCAGGGGGATGAGAGAAAACAAAGTTTGAATGGCTTTTGAGTAGCTAATCAGGTGCTATTTTGCAAGGCAGTTTCTTTCCCAGTCAAGCTCAAGGTATTACATGCCTAATTATTAAATTGCTATGCAGTGCATTCCTGGTTGAGAAAAGCACATGCTCTGAAGTTTTTAGCTGCATGAAAATAGTTTATGCTCTTGGTTCAGAGGCGCAGATTTATTTTACCCTCCTTTCCTGTGCTTGGCATGTAAAGCACTTATTTTCTAGGTGGTTTGAAAAATGCTCTGGGAAATTTTATTTTCTCTTTCCTGCACTCAATAATTCAGAATGGTTTTTTGGTATTGTATATGTATTTTTGCCAACATGAACACAAATATTAGCAAGTCCCACTGGTAGAAATAATCATATTCTAAATGCTTTGGGAGATTATGTTAAAATGGGTTAAAATCAGACCAAATTAAAAATGGTCTGATTTTAAAAGATCTGGCATACAACATATACTGTATTGTGAATTTAATACAGTATATGTAGAAGTCCTGTTAAGTGTTCTTACCATACACACATGTGTACAGGAAACACATGCTAAAGAAAACCAGAGGCTTGAGGAAACATTTATGGTGATTGCAGGGATAACTTCACAGAGGTATGCATAGGCTTATATACATTAGATATGTGAGGGGGTTTCGAATATCACATATATCAATAAAGTTGTTTTAAAAATTTTAAAAATAAAATGCCATTGAGGCAAATCTTTTACATTCAACCTGGACTTGAATGTCATGAGGATTTCAGAATACAATTCTTTTTATGTATCAACACTGGGGCAAAACCTTTCCTCCCTTCTGAAACTTTTACATAATTATGTCATGTTTGAAATTTTTGCACAACAATATCACTTGCAACTTTACATGTCACCTTATTAATTTATAATAGGAGTTTCTAAATATAAATTTGTGAATATAAAGCTCCTTGTTGGGAGTTTTGGGGTTTCACAGCCCAATACCAGAGGTAGAAAAATCACAGGCTTGGGTTTCTTTTAGCTGCACAATCTCTTCAGTATTTAATAGGCTTCCAAGAAAACTCTTTCTAGGAATACAGTAGATCAAATTGCTCACCAATTCTATGAAACAACTAAAAATGGTGAATTAAATAGTTGTAAGTTTTAAAAGCATAACACAAACTTAAAAGTAAACAGAAATGGTGAGAAGCCATCAGGGCTAATCTTGTGTGGAGGCCAGACTCCAGAGGGAGAGTCAGTGGAGCTGAATTTGCCAAACACACCTTTGGCATTTTCATGGTCTCACTGGAGGAAGGGCTACTGAAGACAAATCTGAGCCCTTGTCCATGATGAATGCGTGTTATGACACACTACCACCTCCACCTACGTACCAGAGGGCGATGTCCCAACTTGTCCAGGGAACTAAGAACACAAGTTATCTTGGCACTTAGTAGACATAAGAGCACAATCTCAGCAGATAGTCTGTGCGAATTTGAATCCAAATATAAATCTCTGGGTTTTCAATAGCTTTAAAGACCTATCAGAATCAAATGTAAATTTTCTCTGGAAGAAAAGAGATAGAACATCCTAAGTCTTGAAGATATCTTACAAATAATTCTGCAATGAAGCTAAATGATTATTGCCAAAGATAATTACATACTAAGGAATGTTGCCACCCAATCAAGAGCCAGTATAAACTACAATACCAAATACCAAAACACTTCAGATGTGGGTATTTTCAGATAAAGATTATAAAATATTTCAGATCTCTGTTTAAAAACATAAATCAAAATTATAGACTCACCGACTGGATGTATACAAAATCAGACTATTTGTAGACCCTAAATCCACTTAAATGAGAAATGAAAAAACATCAAATCAAAGGAGATAACAGATAATTAAGAAAAGGAAATATTTTACAGAGATTAATTTCAAATTTTCAATAAAAAGCAAAGAAAAAAACCACTTATTAAAAATTTCCAAAGCAGGACAAATTGAAAAAAAAAAAAAATCCACACCTAGAAATACCTTAGTGAAACAATAGAATATGAAATCTGAAGATTTTAAAAAAGAAATCTTAGAAATTGCCAAAAATATTTAAAATGTAATTTTAAGAGGATACAAATTATAATATAAAAATAAAGAAAAATATATAGTGAATTTTGTATAGCTTTATTAAAACATACGAATTGTCTAACTATCCAACAGCATTGAGATGTCAAGTGTCTCTGAACTAATTTATAAATTCAATGCATTTCTAAATACTATTCCAATGGAACTTTCCTTCAAACTTTTTCTTTTTATAGAAAACAACATGATGCTTCTAGAATTTATAAACAATTAAGAAGGAGCAAAAGATAGCTTTGGCAATATTTAAGAAGGTAGTAAGTGATAGGACTTTTCCAACAAGATACAGAGAATTGTCTAAAAGCCGTAGCAATTATTATGTTGTTGTATTGGTATAGCTATTCCCAAGTAAAGGAAAAGATTCCCAAGTCCAAGTGCTCCCCTACATGTAGGAGACAATTCAGTATTTGACTGAGGTAACAATGCATATCCCAGGAAAAGGCAGGATGGTCAAAGAATTACACAGTGTTAATTTGTCCATATGGCAATATCACTGTATTCTTACTCTACACCAAACACAAAAACAATTTCAGATGGATAGAAATAGTAACCATGTAACTAAATATTTTTTATTAAAAAATTCAAACTGAATGCAGGAAGGTTTATCCATAACCCTGGGAATCAATTGATTTATCAAATAAAATCAAAAAAGCATAAAAGAACACAGGCAATAATTGATAAGTTATGCAATGTACTTGATACGTTGTTTGGGATATTGCATCCTCATTTATAAGGGAAATATGTTTGTAATTTTCCCTTTATACTAATGTTTTTTTCCAATTTTAATATCAGGTATATCCAGATGAAGTAGAATGATTTTGAAGTATTTCTTTATTTTCTATTGTCTGTAAGATTTGGCATGATCTATTTTTTGAAATTATCTTTTATTTTTATTTATAAATATTGTCTATTCTTTGAGATTTTGGAAAAAAAATCAGAAGAAGAAGTTAGGCGATGACTCCATACTGAACCTCAGAGTCAAAGAATTCTATAATAGACATACTCTTATTTGACGATGTGAATATTACTTTTACTGCATCATCATTATTATTATTGCTCAATAAAAAATTTGTAAGTTATTTGAAAATGGGAGACTTTTGTTTATCAGAATTATCATAGCTCAATTACAACTCAAATGCTACATAACAAATGCAAATAATGTAACCCAATTCTATGTACCCTTATGTTAAGCTGGAAAAAAAGTACTATAAATAATAAAAAGGACAACAAATAAGAAATATTTGCAATATGTGACTCACAAAGATTTGATAACCAGAATGTCTACAAACCTTTAAAATAAAAAAAAGATAAAAAATGTAACCAAAAATAAGCAAAAAAATATGAACCAGACACTCAAAGAAGAGGAAGAAGAAATGACAAATACAGTATACGTAAGAAAAGTTCAACCAAAGAAATCAAGAAAATGCAAATTAAGAACACAATAAAGCATTTTGAACTCAAAGGGTGTACAAAAATTTGAAGAATTGACAATACCAAGTATTGGCAAGCATTTGAATCTGAAGGGATGCCTATATACTACTGGTGGTGGTGGTTACATACCAATCAGAATCACACATAACATTATTTTATAAAGTACAACACACGTAGTCCAGGATTCAGGTATCAAAATTAAGCACTCAAAAGAAACTCTGACAATCATACAAAGTTAAAGTATTGCACAAGAATCTCTAGAGCGTCATTGTTGTCTTAGAAAAAAATGAAAAATTCAAAATACAACTAAACCACATGCTCTGCAAAATGAATTATTGAATTTTGTATATCCACATAACATATTAGTATGTATGCATCATTCATTATTTAATACCCATAAAAGGCCCTTTTTAAAAAGAATAATGGCAAATGTGGAAATTATCACATTATTATAATAGTAAGTAATAATTCAATTCAAGTATACAGCCCCTTTAAAATCTGGTTTAAAATATTCCAAATTACATGTTATCACATGTATAACAAACACAGATGACTATGACTTCCTCTTCTTAATTCTTAGACTTTCTAGTTTAAAAAATTTTAATTAGTAAAATATTGAGATATAAATACATGGTAACTTATCTGAAAATGAAAAAGAAAGCTGAATGGAACATTTAGTAGTGTGTAGCTAAAGCATAGTGAAGAAAAGCATAGTGAAGTAGATAATGTTAATCTATTATTATTATTATTAATTTAAAACAGATTCTTGTTTGCTGTGCAGACTAGAGTGCTGTAGCATCATAGTTCACTGCAACCTTAAACTCATGGGCTCAAGAAATACCCCGGCTTAAGCCTCCTGAGTGGCTGAGACTATGTGGCAATTCACCAGCTAGGGCTGATTTTTCTATTTTTTGTAGAGATGGGATCTTGCTCCCAAAGATCTCTAGAACTAATTAATCTTTATGGAAAGCAATCTACCAAGTCACTTTCCTTTCATCTTTAAGAACAAGGAGAAATAACTAAGATCTGCAGGTCTCTTTGAACTTATAGTATATATACTACATCTACTTATAAACTTTAAATGCGAAGGAACAATTCTGGTGGTTGGGTTTAATTATTTTAAATTAATGTTAATAGTTTTAGCTTGATAGGACATAGAAGTTGATAGTGAGGAAATATAAATATTTCTAGACCTGTAAGTATAGTTGCAATTATATTACTAATAAGAAAATAAACATCCAGATAAGACATAATACCCAGTCTTTTAAATTATGAATAGATTATCTCATGACATTGCATAAACAGTGTCTTTGGCTCCTAAAATCACAGATTTTCATAAATCTTCCCAGACAGGGGCTAATACATATGTATATTTTTTGCAGGGCTTAGAGTGGCCAATTTTCGTTATAAGATGGCAATGGCTACTTGCAAGTAAAATTGCAAAGATTTCCACAAATCTAAAACTCCATGAATATCTAATATATATGTGTGTGTGCGTGCGTGCATGTGTGTGTGTGTGTGTGTGAATGTGAGTGTGTGTATATGTTCTGGACCTTATGGGGCTTCTTCCAAAATAAAAGCACAGTTTTCTCTTTCAAAATCATTGGAGTCATAAAATCAAGCTTTTTGCTTGGAAGTTTTATGATTTGCAATCTCTTCTACTCTGATATTTCATTAATGCTTGAAAAATTACCTTATGGTGTTGATGATAAAATCAGGGCTCACAGAGGTTTCATGTCTATCTGTGCATGCTGATAAAGAAGCAATTCTGAGGCTGCGTTGCGAAGCAGCTCATCTGTAAAAGAGAACTGGGTTGAATGTATTTAATGGAGGAACGAGTGGCACTTATTTTGCTCTCTTGATATTTGTTGATTTTTACACAACATTTTTAGAGATATAAGAAATTCTGTTATTTCAAACATGATACTAATATGGTCTTGGGTGGTGCTTAAAGCGCCAACGCTATCAAGTCTTTGTGTGCCTCTCACAGAGCTTTCTTACACAAAGTTTATCCCACACACTTCCCTGCTGTGGTCCTACAATGCATCATCTCAAGTTGCTGTGTCTCCTACCACCTGTAAACTATAATTCTCTTCATGTGGTTTTTCACCGTAATTGTTCTCCGGAGTTGGAATTGTCAGGTGTCATTGCATGTGTCAGAAGAACACGTTGATAAATGAGTGAATTCTTTTTCTTGTCACACATTAACAACAGCAGGATTGTTCCAGGTGAGACCTGTGGGCAGGTCAAATGCAGTCATACAAGTAGGAATAGATGCTATCAAGTAAGTAGTTCTGGCCACGAATAAGTGAAAGATGTGCTTTTGTAAAAATATTTCAGTACTACCCTAGAGCACATAAGATGTACTTTTTTTGTTTTTTAGAATTATATTATTCACAGCAAAACTATTATATTGCCTTTGAATTTATAATTTTTTAAATATCCCTTCTTTTTCTCTGAGGATAAGTTTTGAAATTTTGATAGAGATAATCAGTACAGAGCAATTGACATCAGGAAAAAAATATTTTAAAAAGGATAAATAAAATTAAATGTTGCCTAGCAAGGCTTTACTTAATTTGTGTTTGATAAACTCTGTTTGAAAACCAGAAATTCTCAAAATTTGAATGTTAAGTATCTTCCTTAAACAAAGAAATTGGTCTTAAAAAATTATAGATACCTGAATCTTATGGGAGAGAAGAATCTTAGGATCACTAAATCTTTTGCAATTTTTTTTGAAACTTACAGACTCTGGTCACATAATAGTAGAAAAATTGTAGCATCTTTAAGGTTTAGTTTCTAGGTACAAAGAGCATGTTATATATATAGATTAAATAAATACTTATTAATATTACAGTTTATCTATGTATTTGAACTCCTCTCCCCATTTGGTGTGGTTACAAATTATATACTTAACAGTTGTAGAGTTAACCTCTATACATTCTAATAATTATGTAATAGACTCAAATGAGAATTCATATGCTATTGCTCAATTTTAGGCAAATTAGAAAGAATACAATTCTATTTGTTCAGTTGTTAGTGTGTGAACCTTGGAGATTGCAAAAGTATGCTGAACTACCTATTTTCTGTTTGATAAAGATACCTGTAAAGTATTGAGCATAAGGCTTTGTATAGAGATTTCTATCATGGCGCCAAGATGTAGCTATCAGGCTAGATGTGTTTGATAATATTTTATCTCCAGATTATTCCATAATTTCTGGGTTTTCCTTATCTCTGAGAGAATAGGTATGTGGATGGAACATGAGAGTGAACATAAAGTGCACAGATATTTGTTTTTTCCATCATTGTCCACCAGAGTACATCCAATCCCATGGACCAACCGAACCACCAGGCAGATAGAGTGGCCTGGGAAGGGAGAACCATCCAGCCTGCCTTCAGCAAGCTCGGTGCTTGGGCAATGTACATCTGAAGGAGGTAACTCTGGGGTAGGATTGAAAGTTAGAAATGACAAATAGGCTACCTGAACACAGTGCTGGCCTCAGAGAAGGAAACCAAATTGCTGCTAAACAGAGATTTCATGACTTTCAATGACATTCTTGGAACCTACTATCCTTCATATCACAAGTCATTTTTAATAGGAACTGTGACCTGTCACTACAATGAAGACATTTAAAATGAAGAGATTGGATGTAGGTCCTGAGCTGTAGGAGAGGAGGGCTGCAGCAATGCTACAGATGTCCACCTCTACAACCCTCTAGCATTTATCTTTGAAACTGAAAGCTCCACTGAAAAGACCTGCCACTATATGCTGAAGACTTTGGTTTGGTTTGTTTTCTGGCTGAAGGATCATGTTGGGCCTATATACAACGTAAATTACAAATAACTGAGATTCAATTTTAGAAATGAGCCTCAACTAAAGAACGATGGAGACCTGGTATAAAAACCCAGTTTCCTCATCATCCATTAAGGATCACTCCAAGGCACAGTCTTTCTTGCTTCACCTACTTCCTGATGTAGAGTTCAGTGGCTCAGAGTGGTGATTGGGCTTACTAAGGATCCCTTTATTTATGGTTTTTCCTTCTGAGGATCATCTACTAACTAAACCACTGCTCATCAATTCCTCACCTCAGGTTCTTCTTGGAAAATCTAACCCAAGATGTCCACTTAGGAAGAACCTATTTTCTCTAATCAAAGAGAATTTACCTTAAAAAATTCATGTAGATGACTTTATTTCCCATATGGATAACTTACTTTAGGGGTGGAAGGAGGTTTAGTGGCCACAGGGAGGTGGGAAAGAATTTTGATCTTACAAACAGAAAGGACCCTAAAGCAAAAAGAGGAATTCATGGGGGTTGGAGTAGTTGACCTAGTTAACTAAGTATGTGTAGTTTCTGTAAAATATAACTTCTAGTCTGTGACACCTGACCTCTAACCTGAGAATGATCCCTCCCAAAACAAAGATAAATATCCCTGTCATAGAACAATGCACACCATACTGCCACAAGCATAATAAGACTGATATTACCAGTAAAATAACAGTTAGTAACTAGTAATACAGAGTAAAGAACATTGGATTTATGTGACAATTGAGCTAATCCACAAATAATGAAATTAGGACAAGCCTAAAGGCCTGAGGGGAACCAATGGGAATCCTTATATATGAATGTGAAGGGACTTGGGATGGAAGTACTTATACCAGTGCACTGCCTTTGTGGGGGTCTTCTCTGACTAGTGAGATATGACCTTTTCCACTCTCTGGAAATATCTATGCTTTTCTTTGCTTTCCGTTACTCTTTTTCTTCACTTTAAATAAAAAATTTGCTTCTGTTCTGCCATACCAGAGTCCCAGCAGCCTCATTTTTCAGTCCCCTAGTTTCTTGTTTTCACTGTACATCAGCCAAAATTGCTAATTCTGCTGGGTGAACTGAACCAAGTACACTGAAGAACTCAGAGGTGAACTCTCACCTCTAACACCTATGCCCTGATTTTCCCATCTATATTCTTATTTTCCATGACTCTTCCCCACCTTCAGTAATATATGAATAACAAATAACTCAAAACATAAAATAGTTATGCAAGCATTACCAAAATGAGGATACCATATCAAATCTGCTGTATCAAAAATTCAGATTATCTATATTTATATGAGTTTTTTTTTCAATATTTGTCCTTTAAGGTATGATCCCTAGGTTCTAAAGTACTCTAGAGGGGTGGAGTTAGATGGCAGACCAGAAGGATTATTTTGCTGAGCTCACCTAGAAAGACTGGGGCAAAAGAGAGAACCTAGTCATACCTGGCACAGGGACCTTACTGAGAGTCATAGTTCAGGCAGCACAGTGAGAAGGTGGTGAGCTGGATACAATGTATGATCCAGAGCAGTGGAAGTCTGATGAATAAGGCAAGTGATTGCAATCAGCTATGATCAGCTGGCCCCCCCACAGAGGTCCAGGATGGGAGGAAGCCTTCCTGGAGTTTTCAGTTGTTGGGAGAAGCTGCACATTGAATGGACAGCTTGTAAGAGTTGGTAGATTTCAACTGTATACACCAACCAGATTTGTATGCCAGTTAGAGTGGATTTGCCATAGGCTTGGTGAAGTAGCCATACTGAGAAGGTCTCAGTGGCCACTGCAAGAAGGTCATGAGAAGGTCTTTGCAAGGGCCTAAAGAATGACTGTCTTAATTCTGCCTGCCAGAATCAGAACTCCACCCTTTGGACAGGCTGAAGGACTCCCACACCCAAAGGGAACTAGAGTCAGGGGACACAGTGAGACCTGCCCCAGTCAGATCTCTGTGAGTTTTAACATTCAACCTGGCTCTAAATGCTGAGAAAACAATCAGGCTATCACTGAAGTCAACTAAGTTTGGAATGAGGACCATAGAGGTTGATGTCTGTGCTCTATGTTTCCATAAAACAGAAAACACAGCACCTGCAAGTATCTTGACTGCATATTGCAACACACTGTAATCAAGAGCAAGGACTTCTGTTTGAAACAAAGCAGGCAGTGAGAAGTGAAAAGGAGGACAAGGACATGAATAAGAAGAAAGCATACATGAGGAGGAACCAAAATAAAAATGCAGGCACCATGAAAAACCAAAACAGAGGAACTCCTGCAAGGACCATGAGGTAGCTACTGCAGAATACTCTACATATAAAGAATTAATGTACTTGACAGAAAGGGAATTTAAAATAGGGGTGATAAACACAATAAAAGGAATGGATGAGAAAATGGAAAGATAGAACCAAAAGACAGATGAGAGATATGTAAAATACAGAACTAATATGGTGGAGCATAAGGAAATGAAGGAGACAGTCAGGGAATGCAAAGATGCAGTACAAAGTATCAAAAATAGTTCAGACTTGGGAGAAGAAAGAACCTCAGAGCTAGAGGATAAAGTGCTTGAGTTAACCCAGGTATGTAAAGTGTCAGAAAAGAAGAGAAAGAAAGAGAACAGGCACTTAGAGAACTATGAGACTCCATGAAGTGTTCAAAAATATGAATAATAGGGATCCTTTGTCCTAAAGGAATGAAAGCCCTACTGGAAATCTTCATAAAGGAAGCTTTTACTAAAGATCCTGACCCACTCCTTTCAAATGGATATCAAACCCTGGGTCATCTCAACTCAAATAGAACCTCACCAAGACACATTGTAATGAACCTGTCAAAAGTCAAAATGAAAGAAAAAATTCTGCAAGCAGCCAGGAGTAAGCACCAACTGACCTATAGAGACATAACCTTCAGGATGACAGCAGACTTTTCAACCAAAACTTTCCAAGCCAGAAGAGCATGCTCATCCACCTTTGACATGCCTGAACAAAACAATTTTAGGCCATAATTCAATATCCTGCTAAGCTAAACTTTAAAATTGATGGAGAAATCAACTCTTTTGCAGATATACAAGCACTGAGGACATTCACTGCTTAAGACCAGCTCTACAGGAAATACTTAGATCTATTCTCAACACTGACTGCCACAATGGACCACCAGAAAACTAAACACCCAAAAGCCAAGGTCAAAACTTAGCTTCCACATGATGAAAAAGATAAAACTATATAACAGACATTCATAAAATAAGATGACTAGAACTCCACCACACTTATCAGTTCTCTCAATAAATGTTAGTGGACTGAATTCACCACTGAAGAGGCTCAGGCTGACTGATTGGATAAAAAAGAGCACAAGCCATCCATATGCTGTATCCAGGAGACACACCTAACCTTGAAGAACAAATCAAGACTTAGGGTAAAGGGATGGAAAACAGTATTTCAAGAAAATCAGAAGAAAGGAAGGGTTGAAATCTTGTTTCCAGATACAAGAGGATTAAAAGTAACTAAAATTAATAAATACAAAGATAGACACTTTATACTGGTCAACAAACAATACAACAAGAAGACTTTTCAGTTTTAAATATTTATGCACCCAACTTAAATTCACCCAGATTTATGAAACAGACCTTGATGAGTCTGAGGAAAATGATATCCCATAACTCCACAATAGTCAAGTCCTTAACACCCCTCTGACAGAACTGTACAGATCCTCTTAAGAGAAACTAAATAAAGATACAAAGAACTTACATGTGACCCTAAAACAAATGTGATTAATTGACATATATGGAACACATCATCCCAAAGCTAAGGAATATACATTTTTCTCATCAGTCTATAGTACATACTCCAAAATCGACCACATCCTAGGATACCATTTAAAGCTCAGCAAACCTAAAAAAACAGAAAGTACATCTTGTATCTTCTCATAGCACAAGACTAAAAGGTGGAACTCAACTCCAATAAAACCATTCATCCCCACACAAACACTTGTAAATTACACAACCTATGCTGAGTGATAGTTGGGTTCAGGGAGAGATAAGATAGGAAATTGTTAAATTCCTCAAACATAACAACAGTAAAGACACGTGTTACCAAAACCTGTGAGATAAAGCAAAAGCAATCTAGATGCCTACATTAGAAAAACAGAAAGTGAGCATATCAACAAACTCATGAACCATGTATGGACCTGGAAAAAGAACAATCTAATCCCAAACCCAGAAGAAGAAAAGAAACAACCCAAATTAAAATATAGATTAATTAAAATGAAAACAAAAGAATCATTCAGACAATCAACAGAACAAAAAGTTGGTTTTTCAAAAAAATAAATAAAATGGATAAATCTTTGACCAGACTAACTAGAAGCAAAAAAATAAAATCTCTAATAAGCTCAATCAGAAATGATAGAGGGGAAATAACAACAGATGCCACAGAGATACAAGACATTCTCTCTGAGTACTATAAGAAATTGTATGCCCCCAAATTTGACAATGTGGAGAAAATGGATCAATATTTGGAATCACATCCTCTTGTGAGACTTAATCAAGAAAAAATAGATCTCTGAACATTCTGATTTCAAGAACTAAGATCAAAGGAACAATAATCCCCCATGCCTCCATACCCCTCCCAAAGCCCAAGTTCAGATGGTTTTACACCAGAATTCTATCAAATCTTCAAAACAGAGCTTATACCCATACTATAAAAATTATTCCAAAAAATTGGGAAAGAAGGAATCTTCCCCAATGCATTCTATGAAGCAAACATCACTCTGATACCAAAACCAGGAAAAGACCCAACTAAAAAGGAGAATTTCAGTCCAATTTCACTAATGAATATAGATGCAAAAATTCTCAATTAAATCCTATCCAATTGATTACAGCTACACATTAAAAAGGTCATTCATCATGATCTAGTAGGATTCATGATGGGAATGCAAGGCTGGTTTAACATATGCAAGTCCATAAATATAATTCACCATATCAACAGATGCAAAAACAAAGACCATATGATCCCCTCAATAGATGCAGAAAAAGCATTCAGTAAAATTCAGCATCGTTTTCTAATTAGAACACTGAAGAATTTAGGCATAGGTGGCACATGTCTGAATCTGATTGAAGATATCTATGGTAAACCCACAGCTAATATTATGGTGAATGGATTAAAATCGAAAGCTGTCCCACTTGGGACTGGAACTAGACATAGTTGTCCTCTATTGCCACTACTATTCAACGCAGTGCTGAAAATTCCAGCCAATACAATCAGACAAGAGAAGGAAATAACGGGTATCCAAATGAAAGCAGAGGAGGTCAAATTTTTGCTTTTTGCCAAAATATATTCTTATACTTAGACAACCCCAAATACTCAACCACAAGACTCCGGAAGTGATCCAAAAATGTCTCAGGATATAAAATCAATGTCCACAAATCAGTAGCCTTTGTATATGCCGATAACTGCCAAGATGAGCAGTTAATCAAGAACAAAATTCCCTCACAGTAGCTTTAAAAAATGAAATACCTAAGAATATACATAACAAAAGAGGTGAAGGACCTCTACAAAGATTATTACAAAACCTTAAGAAAAAAAGGAGAATGTATTAAGAAATGGAAGAACAAAGCATGCTCATGGCTGGGAAGAAATAACATTGTGAATATGTCTATACTATCCAAAGCAATCAACAGTTTCAATGCAATTCCCATTAAAATATCAATATCATATTTACAAGATTCAGAAAAAATAATTCTTTTTGTATGGAGCCAGTAGAAATCTGTAGAGCCAAGGCAATTTTTAGTAATGAAAACAAAGCTGGGGATATAACCCTATTAGGTTTTCAGCTATACTACAAGGCCATAGTGATCAAAAAAGCATGCTATTGGCACAAAAATAAAGACATTGTCATTTGGAGCCAAATACAAAGCCATGAAATGAAACTAATATCTTACAGTCACCTGACCTTTGATAAACCAAACAAGAACATACATTGGGGAAAAGAATCCTATTCCATAAATGGTGCTGAGAGAACTAGATAACCATGTGAAAGACTGAAACTGGATGTGCACCTCTCACCACTTACAAAAATTGATTCAAGATGGATCAAAGATTTAAATCTAAGGCTTAAACCCATAAAAATCCTTGAAGTGTGGGGAGAATAGTTGAAGATATTGGCCTGGTGAAAGATATTAATGAAGAAGACTTCCATGGCAATTGCAACAACAACAAAAATAAACAAATGGGATTTTAAACTGAATAGCTTCAGTACAGCTAAGGAAACAGTAACCAAAACAAATAGACAACCATCAGATTGGGAAAATATGTTTGCATATTATGAATTGGACAAAAGCTTGATATCTGGGATCTATAGACAACTCAAATTATTCAACAAAAAAAGAGCCAACAGTTCCATATATGACTGGGCAAGAGACATAAATAGAACCTTCTCTAAAGAGGACAGATGAATGGCTATCAAACATATGAAAAAATGCTTATCATCCTAATCATCAGAGAAATGCAAATCAAAACTACCCTGAGGTATCACCCAACACCAGTGAGAATGGCCTACATCACAAAGACTTTTCATCATAAGTACATTTGCACTAGACTGTTTATCACAGCTCAATCTACAAATGCCAAAATCTGGGAACAGCCTAAATGTCCAGCAACCCAGGAATGGATTAACAAACTGTGATATGTGTATACTATGGGATACTATTCAACCACAAAAAGATTGAGACTTTACATCTTTTGTATTAACCTGGATGAAGGTGGAACACATTCTTCTTAATAAACATTATAAGAAGAGACAAGACTCTAATGTACTCAATTCAAATATGAAAACAGTAGATGAGCTAATACAAGGAGGTAAGGGAATGAACAAATGGGGAGCAGGGAGGGGGTAAGGGATGGGGGTTCGTGGTGAATGACACCTTTTGGTGGCGGAACACAATTATAAGAGGGTATGTATCCAACAAGTGCAATCAGTGTAACCTAATCCTTTGTACCCTCAGTGATTCCCAAGCAATAAAACAAAAGTATTCTAGAGGTATTGAGTGCTATAAAAATGTGGTCACTCTCTGTTATCTATATTCTCCTTCAATTATGATCTAAAGTAATTAGGTTTCATGCATGTCTGTGCAAGTAGATATTTGCATGCCTTCTTGTCGTAAAACTAAAAAAATGAATTTTAGATTAGAAAATGTGTTCATAAAGGTTAAGTTTTTCCATTTCAGTCTTCCAAATGGCATTTTATTTCCTGAATTTTTTTTTTCAGGGAAATTGAATGTATTCATATGTGAGAAGCTTTTCAATTACATTTTACCCTATGTAAAAATGGGCACCTTATTTCATATAGTTGAAATGAAACTACTAAACATATTTGATAAACTCCTAATTTTTTCTGGATTTATACAACATTGCTGTAACAATTAATGTCAGGACTGTAAAGATAAGGGCCATAGTCCATTAAACTTTGGAAACCATATCAGCTTGACTAGCAACTGGAACTGAAATGCTGATAAATTTCACATATACCCCTTGAGAAAGTTGTGAGCTCTTAATTTTACATCACATTTTACTAAGCAAATGGAATTAGTAATGGTGAAGGATAAAAATCATTGATCTTTTGAACATATTAGATTTTGCTAATGAAATCATGTAACTTCTTTGAACAAGGAAAAACTTTGAAATACAAGTCCACCAAGGAATTCTTAGATGCTCAAAGTCAAAATCACTTTCTGCTAACCATATAGTTTGAAATAAAATGTCTTCATAGAAGTGCTGGTAAAAAAATCATTCCAGATAATTTTTTGTTTTAACTTTGTCAATGTAAAAGAAACTATACGCTACAAAATAAGTTAAAAGGTCTACCAGCTCTGTTCTCTGGGCATTACTCTCAGTTCCCTCATTTAAACATAAAGATAAGAATTTCACTTCACCTAGGAAAGTTTTTCTGAGAATTAAGTGGGATAAAATTATGGAGCAGAGCCTGTAGTAAGTGTACAACAGGTATTGCTCAAATTATTATTCTGTGCTCCCTATAATGAATTTTTCACTATTTTGGCCAGGTGTGCTTAATCATTCCTTTAAGGTTCATCAGAAATATTGCCTCTTTTGTAACTTTTCCTAATGCCCTTATCAATTCACATTTCCTGCAGCTCATAAAAATCATTATTATAAATTTATATTTTATTACCATGAATACTTATTTTTATATGCTCATTCAATTGCAGTAGCTCCTAAATTCCTCAAAAAACTTAGCAAATTCTACAGCACTTGTTACATAAAAAGAATTAAATATTTTTAAATGAACAAATTTTAAAGACCTTTTTTAGAAAAGATATGTGCAAAAGAAAAAAATAGGTGAGTAGAAAGTTGAGTTTGAGAAATATAACAAGTTCTATATAACATATAAACTTTTAGTCAGTTATTTGAGGGGAAGTTGCACACAACGTATGCAGCTGAAGAGAACTAGATAGTATCTTGTACATAGGATGTTCTTGTAAGGGATGCATATTATTGCCCACTGCTCAAAAAAAGCTAGTATGCCGAGACAGCAGGTGTCACAGCAGAGAAAGGGTTCAATTCCACAGCATGCTAAGCAGGGAGATGGGACAGTTTTGTGGGTAAAGAATTGGGCAATCACAGCAAAATCTTGTGCTGAATTTTTTCCTCAACTGGGGTCACAATTACAGTTGGGTTAGATTCTTGGTGTGGGCTGCTTTTCGTGTGGTCGATTCTCGGGTGGGTCAGCCAAACCACTGGAATGCAGGGCCTCGAAGATCTCTCCCAAACTACCTCTCAGTTTTGAAAACGTCATGTTAAGAATCTTTGTGACTGTCAAGCATGTGATTCCTGAGTAGCAATTATAGGAAAGCAAACCAGGCGACAGCTATGCCTCTGTCTTTGCAACATTTAGGCCTTTACCATAGTTCTTGCCTTGCACCCCTTTTTAATTTGTAAAATGCAGTTTCGCTATTACGGATCTATTACAGCACCTATGGGCCAAATGTGGCTCTTGAACATTTGAAATGTGGCTCATTGAAATTGAGTGTGATATAAGTATCAACTAGACCACGGGTCAGAAGACATGCAACTAGGATTATACAGTCCCTCATTAATGAAACTTCACGTTGACTTTATATTCAAACTGATTTTTTTTAGTGTCTTTAGCTAAATTGTGTATTAGTACAATTAATTTCACTCTACTTTCTTTTTTCTATGAACTAAAATAAAATCTTAAGCCCACCAGCCAACTGAATAGACACCTTCTTGACAATGGAATGTCTACCAAAAACAACAACAAACAAGCAAACAACCCTTAAATCTAAGTCGCCAACCATGAGAAGACAGTTCAGACATGTCTAGTTTTGTCCTGTTCAATTTATAGTTATTCTTTGTAACAATAAGACACAACATCATTAACAAGCCAAAGGCCAGGTATGGCAAAGGTTAAATCACACCTGCAGGTCATTAATGACTGAACAGATCACGTGAACCTTCACTGTATACCTGGTCGCTCGTATCTGATTGATAGACTTCATTATCTTAACTTAAAACAGTCTAAGATTTAAGCAATTAAAAATCAAAGAATTTTTAACCCCCCCCATCATCTGCCACTATGACGTCTTGCTTTTTCAGATCAAATTGATGTATGCCTTTGCATGTATTCATTTACAACTTTGTAATTCCTGTCTCCCTGAAATGTATAAAACCAAACTATACTGAATCATAGTGAGATCACTGTCTTTTTTTAAATTTTTTTGCAGTTTTTGGCCGGGGCTGGGTTTGAACCTACCACCACCGGCATATGGAGCCGGCACCCCAGTCCTTTGAGCCACAGGCATTGCCCATAGCAAGACCACTTTCTTAAGGCTTCTTGGGACATGGCTGTCTTGGCCGTGGTCACATATAATTTACTCAGGATAAGTAAGCCTCACTACATTTATAAAGTTCAAGTTCCCTTTTCCATTGACATACTAGGAAATGTATTTTTACATGTAGTTTGCATTTTATTACTAACAGGAAGTGCTCTATAGGTAATGAGTCACAAGAGGGAATTGAAGTAAATTCAGGTAATACAGGAATATAAAATGGATTATAAATAAAATAAATATGATATTTAAAAGATTAAGATATGAGATCTCATTCTCTTTTTAAATTTTTACTCAATGCTTCTATTACTCTTTTATTTTTTTATTGGTCTGGATTACATAGTTTTTCTCAAATTGCAAATATTTAACTTGTTTCTTCAACTTTATTTTCCAAATTTTCATGTTTCTTAATGCCATTAAGAAAATGAAAGTATAAGTTGTAATAAGTAGGAAATAAAATGGCTTTAAACCCACGTGCCTGGTGTAGGATCTTTATATTTTCATATATCATTTTATGAGAACTATTTATTAACAAAAGAACATACAAAAAAATTTTTTTCACCTTGCCTTAAGAAAAAAATAGTTGAGGCTCGGCGCCTGTGGCTCAGCGGGCTAAGGCGCCAGCCACGTAAACCTGAGTTGGCGGGTTCGAATCCAGCCTGGGCCCACCAACTAACAATGACGCTGCAACCGAAACAAAAATAGCTGGGTGTTGTGGCCAGCGCCTGTAGTCCCAGCTACTTGGGAGGCAGAGGTAGGAGACTTGCTTGAGGCCAGGAATTGGAGGTTGCTGTGAGCTGTAATGCCAGGACACTCTACCCAGTGTGACAGCTTGAGGCTCTGTCTCAAAAAAAAAAAAAAAAAAAAAAACCAAGTTGAAGTGGGACATGTTCTTAAAAAGTTATTTTGAAAGTGAAGATTATGATGTTTTCTGTATTTTATTTAGAATTGGTCTGGTGAGATGACTATATATCATACATTTTTTGTAGAATTCTAATAAATGCTAAGTAAACCCTAGAGATTACAAAAAAATCATCTTTATTGAATAACAAGGTTAATTTTAACCCACACATTGAATTTAGAGGTTTATGTGTTTAAACAAAAGTATTTTGATGGTTTTTCCAATACTTTAGCATATGACTGAAATTCAGTTTCACAGATATAGCAAGCACATTTCTATTTTTATTTTTTTCTCCTTATTTGTGATTTTATTTTTTCGTGTTAGATTGAACCACCAGCTATGTATAATTTGGGGATACAAAAGAAAAAAAATCTATCAGGTCCACAAAACTACCTAAATAATGTAAATTTGTGCTAGCATTAGGTAGAAAATTTGTATAATCAGTGTGTCACAATAATTAAAATATGAAATCTGTAATTGTTGCAGGAAGACAAGGCCCAGTGGAGAGAAAGAACACCCAAACACCGTGTTTAAAAGAGGAAGGGCTTTATTACAGCTGGCAGAGCTATGGCACAGAAGAATTCAAAATGGCCATGCTCCTAGCCTGGCTCAGTCTTCTTTTTATCCCCAGTCAAAAAGTTCTGGCCCACAGTTACCTTTCTCATTGGTCAGCTTGAATCAAGCTGGAGAAGTAGGCGCTGGCTTTTACAGCACTGCAGGCTTTTATAGAAGCAGAAGCAAGTGTTAGTTTCCAGGCCTCAGGAAGTTAAATTTCTATAAATTCCTAAGAGCTGAGTCATCAAGGAGGAGATCTTACAGGGGTATCCTTGGGGATCCCCTTGAGAAACCTCTGTTCTCCTAGGTCTTACTTTTTTGGGGTATCCTCTCTCACAATGAGTTGCAAAAGGCAAAGAAAGTTACAATAATAAGGCATTAATCTAAAATTTTATTTATGATTTCTGGGTTTCTCATTGGGTTAAATACATCAGAGTTCATGCATAAATCAAACATATATGATGTATTTTACTTTGAATAATGAACTAGACATTGATGATAAAAAAGGACAAGAAAAGTCTTACTCCTTAGAAGCAAATTTATCTATCTGGGTCATGTCATATACAGGAAATGAGGCAACGAGTTTTCAAGCAAATCAAGCTTTTGCTGTCTCAGGTTAACAACTTGTTCTGAAAATGCATTTCTCTCATTCTGGCCCTTTGTTTAAGAGAGTGAGTGTCAAGCCCCATCCCAATCTTCCTGCATCACAATACTGCGGGCTGGAGGCCCAGCAATCAGCATTTCATGATCTCTGCTGGGTGTTCTCCCTCTCACTAAAGTGTGAGAGTCCTTGCCATAGAATGTGCTTTGCTGTGTTGTTTGTCATCAGAGGTTAAAGGAAATCTGCCAATAAATAAGGAGTCAAGGAATTTGACGGTGTGTTCTGAAGAGTCTACTAAGAGCATTTACCTACAGAAATGGAAATCAGGGCTTACTGGAAGACAAATAGAACAAGTCATTCTTCAGGAGTTCACTACACTATCTCCCTTGTATCACCAGATGAGTGAGAAAACAAACAAAGGAGCAGATGTCTTTTTTTTAAAGGCCTGTGGAATGCATTTTCTTTCTTTTTTTTTTTTTTTTTTCCTGAGACAGAGCCTCAAGCTGTCACCCTGGATAGAGTGCTGTGGCGTCACAGCCCACAGCAACCTCCAATTCCTGGGCTCAAGCGACTCTCTTGCCTCCGCCTCCCAAGTAGCTGGGACTACAGGTGCCCGCCACAACACCCAGCCATTTTTTGGTTGCAGCCGTCATTGTTGTTTGACGAGCCTGGGTTGGATTTGAACCCGCCAGCTCAGGAGTACGTGGCTGGCGTCTTAGCCCATTGAGCCACAGGCACCGAGTTGAACGCATTTTCTTTCAATGGATATTTTATTGTCCTAAATGTATTTCAAAATCACATGTTTAAATTGCATTATTTATTAATTCACTTTGGAAATATTTTATTTAAGCATCAAATTAATATGTGGGAAGATGATTTGTCAAATTCTATTATCTCTGTGAAATTAAAAGTATTCATTTTACACGATGCACACTTGACTCTTGAGCACAAACTCCTTGAGAGATAAAACGTGTTACACACATACATGTTATAAATGCCTATATGCATTTTCATTTCAGAGTTGATATTTTCTACTACCGGGCTTATTCTACACTGTAACTGCCATTTATCCAGGATGTGATTTCATATTTAATTTAAATAAACAAAAACTGACTAAAATAAGTACTAAAAAACAGTAGGTTAGGAAAGTGGCAATTATAACTCTATGGATAAGAAGTTATAAAAGGCATGGCTGGCTCTTAAAATCCAATGGAACACTAGAACTTTAGAAACACTAGAATCTTTTAATTAACTTTAGAAGAGAAATGATGCACTTTTATTCTTTGGGGATAACACTTATTATTAACAATGTCATATTAATTAAAAATAAATTATAATACATTTCCTTTGAAAGTAAAAATGATATCAATCCTTAACACCTTGTTAGGTTATCATAAATAAAATTCTTTTCCTTTTTTTTACCTTGCCAACAACAAAGTATTAGTTCAATAACTAATTCACATGTGCACACTTTCTTTGTTCCTTGGTACAAAGGAGGATAGAAAACACTTATATATTTTTACGCTGCATAACAAATTTACATGAGTTCTGTATATAGATTACATAAAATGTAACCATTTATTCATTCTCTCAAAACTGGTCAATACTCATATATAAGGCAGTAATCAAGCTTTGTAACTAAGAATAATTGAAAGTCCAGCCTGTAAGTTGCTTGGTGTTTCAATTGTCTGCTTTTAAAAAATTATTTTGCTCTAAACCCTTCTCATATCAGACAGAATTCTATCTTTTACTATTTTTTTTTCTGGTAGCCTAAGTATAAATACATATCTCATGCTGGGTATGCCAGCATAGGTGTGATTTCATGGTTCTGACATGGTCTATCGTGAGTGTTACGTCACGTCCAGCAGCCAGATCCATGGCTTGGAACATGCAGAGATTAAAAATATTTGCAGAATAAGTGAACGAATGAGTGAATGAATAAATGTGCCAACATGCTGGGTATATATCAAGTGTTATCCTACAAATATTTTGGTGAGAAGGAAGGTACAGATACAGTTGAAGGTTGCTTTCCTTTCATTTACTATTAATTTAGCAAGGGAATGCAAGGGATATAAGCAATTTTAAGAACAGAAATAAGTGATTTAGCTTCCCAGGTGACTCCTCACAGCAGCAAGTCTGAAATGGGCTCTCCTGCCACTGGTGTATGGAGGGCAGTTTGAAAGGGTTTCCATAGAAAAACAGGGAGTGAATGAGGAGAAGCTGATTGCACCCCTCAAGAAACAAGAAGATAGACTTCTCTGTGAACTGGCTGGCAGTGGGAATATGTAGAGAAAGAAAACTGAATATGCATACTGAAGATGAAAAGAATGGATTTTACAGAAAACAGCTGTTATAGAGAGAGTAAAAGAAAGAGGAAAACATCAAGGACACTTCCTCCACTTGTTGTTTGAGATATTTGGTGGATAGTGGATCCAATTGCAGAGATAGTGGGGATTGAGGGATGAGTTTAAGAGAGAAAATCCAAAGTTCTTGTTGGACAATATAAACGTGAGATATTTATGACACCATCAGGTGAGGATGCAGAGGAAGTGTTTGGATGTATGAGTCTAGAGATTGCATAAGTAGTTTATGGTGGAAATAAAACTGTGAGAGTCATTGGTAAGGTGAGGGTATTTCAACTCAACACGGGTGCACAGATTCATTTAAGACTGAAATATATGTAGAAACAAGTCAGACACCACCGGGACTGCTCCCAGGAGGAGTGTCTCGCTATGAGAAAGGACAGTATGGAAGAACTGACAAAGGAAGTAGAGAAATAATCAGTGAGAATGAAAAACATCGGAAGGGAGTAGTTTCACGGAGTCCAGAGGAGGGAGAGTAATTGATAGCATCAGTTTCACCAGAAAGGAGAAAAGAAGCAAATAGAGAAGCACACAGTGGTTTGGGGAAAAAATGTAACCTGTCACTACATGTCATTTGACTGATCGCTACACTATAATGTGTAATGAAACCTATATAATAACAGAATATTAAAAATGAAAGAAGAATTAGGCAAGGCAAGACTTTACAGCACAAAAAGGAGACTTTACAGCACAAAAATTGGATTGGTTAAGTTCTGCACCATGAATTTAACACTTGGTGTGAGAGCAGAGTATTTATGCATATATTAACATTTCTTATAAACATTTCTAACATTACTAATTTCTAACATTGCTTAGATCATCTTTCCCCACAGAGTACACTGCTAGTGCTTCGACACATAAGAGAGTTTTCTGACATAAAAGAATGCCAACGAAGTAGCAATAATTTTGCATCAGTTCATGAATCAGAAAGCAATGAGCTCTATGGATGTAATGTGTAGCAGGCTACATTATAGCTTCTTTTTTCCCCTCCTCTGCTTGGAGATATTTGAGGAAACCACTGGGTAAAATTAAAAATCTTAGGAATTCTGGATTTTCTGAGCCCCTTATACATATAGAGTGTAAGCTTTAGGTTTAGATTAAAATGATAGCAATTTAGCTGATGAAGCTAGCAAATTTATCCAATTAATTTTACTAAAACATAGGTTTTCCTTGAGACATTATTGTAACTTATGTAACTGTGAGAGTTTCAAAGAAATAGTTGGCATTTTTGCCCATAATTTTTGTACTAATTGTCAGTCATAATCTCTGACACAGAAATAAAGTCATGAAAAACCTGAGCATTTCAATTCAATTTTAAGAAGGATCTCTTTGTAATTTCAGGGCTCAGGGGGAGGGTTCTAAGGCAGTTATGATCAGGGAAATTTGCAAACTTGTATGAAAATATTGTCTACAGCAGCAGTTCTCAACCTGTGAGTCGCAACCCCTTTGTAACAATGACAATACATCAGGGTATTAGGAAGGTTGAGAACCATGACGTCCACAGTATATACATGGCAATAATTTCATGCCTTGAACTCTTTCCCTAGAAAGAACAAATTAAAATTTCTTGTTATAAGCCACAGCCCCCCAAAAGACCCGAGTCTGTCTCAGCCTGTCTCAGCCTTGGTCCCCTGCGTGCCCCCCCTTAGGTTAATTCTGAGAACAGGTTTCTGATGAGGAAGTTCTCCGAGTTCCCTTGACTCCCTAGCCATGGTTAAAACAATGGTAAAAACTTAATCAAACAGAGTTTCCCAGCTTACTGAGTTTCCCAAGCTACTGGGCTTTCCAAGTTGTCCCCATGGTTACTGAGTTACCCCCAGGGCTGTCACTCAGCAACTCCTTAAGCCAAGCACCATATTGTAATCCCGACCCCCCCCCCAGCTAAATGCCATGTTTTGCTTCTGTTTTCTCTTGACTTGCCACATAGCAACAAAAAAGGTCATAAAAGGCTACCTGCTTTTCTCTTCAGGGCCGTTTGCCCCTTGGGCAGTGATCCACCTGTGCAGGTGTAATAAGTCACTACTTGATTTGTACCTAAAGTGGGGTCCATGTTTTTCTTATGGGTGGCTACAGTTACAACACTTCTTATTTTGAAATTTTTGTATAAATGAATCTAGGTTTCTAATTTTGTTGTTCATATTCTCTTCCAAGTCTTATATAGCAATTAATATATCTAACATTTATACCTGACTTAATAAAACCTAGGCCCAAGTCTGGTCATTGTCTCTGCCCCCCCTCTAGAAGTCGTGTGACTAGAACTCTATTAGAACTCAACAGAGCACCTATTATGAAAACTGTCACCCATCACTGAAGACGAGGAGAATGGTAGGGAAGTTTAAATTCATTTTGTTTTGAATAATCTGAGACAAATGGGGTCTTTGACTTTATACTACTAGTAACCAACTGGTAAAGGCAGATGTCTTTTCTAAAGGAGAGGAGCACATATTTTCCTACATATAAAATTATTGTTGACAAACATATCCCCAAGTTTTGAGTAGAACAACAGTAACTTTGAGAGTCAGGAGGAGCTAAAAATAAGTCATTGCTGGTGGGGGGATTGGTGACTCAGACCTGTGACCCTAGCACTCTAGGAAGCTCAGGTGGGAAGATTGCTTGAGCTCGGCCTGAGCAAGAACAACCTGGGCCTGTGGTGGGTGCCTGTAGTTTCAGCTACTCAGGAATCTGAGAAGGAGGATCACTTAAACCCAGGAGGTTGAGGTCTTGGCAGGAGAGTTTTTGTCTCAAAACAAACAAACAAAGAAATAACTCATAAGTCATTATTGCAGATACATCTTCCAGAAGAAAAGAATCTGACATTTCTGAAAGTCAGATCTATATATATATAAGATATATATATATATTGGAAACTTTTAGTCCTTTGATGATAAAAAGCAAGAAAGGAAGCATCTCTGGTACTGAGAAACTTCATTCCAACTGCTCTATGAATGCCTTTTTGGGTGAATCTAATGGACCCTTTTCTGCCCTTAGCTTCCTTGGACTGCTACTGTTTTCATAAAAACCTTTTCTTTCAGGCTGGATGCAATGGTTCACACCTGTAATTCTGGGAGGTTGAGGCCAGTGGATTGCTTGAACTCAGGAATTCAAGACCAGCCTGAGTTACTGGACGTTGTGGTGGGCACATGTAGTCACAGCTACTTGGGAGGCTGAGGTAAGAGACTGCTTTAGCCCAAGAGTTTTAGGTCACTGGGAGCTATAAGGCAATGGCACTCTACCCGGGGTGAGAGAGTGAGACTCTGTCTCCAAAACAGACAAAGAAAACCTTTTCTTTCAAATCTACACCTCTCTCATTGCTCTTTACTTCAATAAATTATCTGAATTTTCACTATTGATAAAATAGGGGGTTTATGAATTTTCAGCTGTGTCTCATTTCCTATATCAATTAACATTCATTATACCTCCTGTCTTTGTAACATAGCTGCTTTTATCCACCTGACTGTCACTGACTGTGCTGTTATAATTGTGCAGTTGATCATTTTGCCTTCAATTTTGCTTCCTGTCAATCTACTCTCCACTGTGCTGCCAGAGTGATCTTTAACAAAATCACACCTGATAATCATAGCACCTGCTATATGCGCTGACAGCTTCACATTTTCCTTGGGGAAAAAATACAAAATCCTATATACAACCTTCACCCCTTGATTATCTTTCTCTCTGATTATATTCACAACATGGTAATGTCCCCTGATGACGTGTCTAATTTCTCAGCGCTCCTCCTTTGTACAATCTCCAGCAGCCTTTCCAAAGTCATTTGATTGTGCAAAATCTTAAATTCTATCTTATTAAGAGACTTTAGATCCATTGTTTCCTGTCTGGAGCATTTCTCCATGTTCAACTGACATTTTGATATCAGATAAATCAAGTAAGAAGGAGTAATATCCACTTCCATAGGCAAGACTTTTGAGACTGCTTAAAACAGTAAAATATCCTGTGTATTTTTGCTTGGACTCGTTTTAATGTTATTATTTATTTGGCATCTCTCATCTCCTATTGACCACAGTGTTGTAGTCTTACTGACACACCTAATATCAGCAGTGAAATCAACCACAAAAATATAAATGATGATTGCACAAAGTAGCATTTTAGATGAACACATTTGCAAACTCTGTACAGGCCTGAGTATTCCTTACCCCAAATGCTTGAAACCAAGAGTGTTTTGTATTTTTTTGTATTTTGGAATATTTGCATATAGTACATAATAAGACACCTTGGGGAGGAGTCTTAACTCCTTGGGGAGGAGTCTTAATAAATAAACACAAAATTTATTTATGTTTTATATATACTTTATACACATGGAGTAAAGATAATTTCATAAATTTTTTTTCGTAAAATATTTTAAATAAATTTGTGCAGTTTCAGATTTTGGAGCATTTCTTGTTTCAGAGCTTTGGATTAGGGACGCCCAACCTGTTATACAAAAAAACTGAAAAGTATCTACAATATATATAGAACACCAGAAATAAATATAGGAATTGATGAAAAATGAGAAAAAAAAAACCAGTTGTATCCAATCTGACAAAAATGAAGTTTAGTGAGAAGATTATAATTTGTGGTGACTGTGTGAACTTGTAAAATACAATTACAAGACAACTTAGAATTCTCTTATCAGAACTTTAAAAATATACATGCCTTATGATTTGGCAATTCTTTTTCTAGGACTGTATCTTCTATGAATACTCATTTACCACAAACTGGTATATACAAAGATGGTTATTGTATCTTAACTATAAGCAATCTCTAAGCAAAAAAAGAAAAGTCAATGAACAAGTGAATTGTTGAATAAATTATAAAAATATATAGCCTGAAAAGCTGTACAGTTGTTTAGCAAAATCCAAAAACATACATGTTTTTTCAAGGTATATTTTAATTTTTAAAATTTCAACAGATTTAAGGTGTGCAAATGTTTTTTCTTATGTGGATGAATTGCATAATGCTGCAGTCAGGGCTTTTAATGAACGCATCACCAAAATAATGTATTTTATACTCACTAGGTAGATTTTTACCCATCAGTCCCTCCTCAACTTCCTTCCTCCTTACTTTTCAATGTCCATTGCACAGCTTTATAACCAAATATGCATCTCGTTTAGTTCCCACTTATACATGAGAACATGTGATTTTCATCTTTCCATCCCTGAACTATCTCACTCAGGGTAATGGCCTCCAGGTCCAGCCAAGTGGGTATACAAGACATTATTTTGTTCCCTTCTATGGCTGATATGTACTCCTGGTATGTTATCTGCCACATTTTCTTTTTTCATTCTTCAGGTGATTGGTATTTTGGTTGATTCCATATCTTTGCAATTATGAATTGTGCTGTGATGAGGTTCATTCGGGTTGAAGAGTGCTTTTAATAAACTAACTTCTTTTTCTTTGGGTGAATATTCAGTAGTGGGATTAATGGATTGAATAATGGAAGGTCTACTTATAGTACTTTGAGGAATTTCCATTCTGTTTTCTATAGAGGTTGTTCTATTTTACATTCTTACCAACAATGTAGAAGCATTCTCTCTTTTCAAATGATGAAAACAAATTATATGTCAAATGCATAAAATAGTCACATTGAAATGCTTATATTTGTGTGTATGTATGTGAGCATGAATTACAAATAAAAAAGAAATAATTTCATTAGAGAAATACGGTACTGATTCTTTTAATTGTTTTCTACACACAATTAAAGTTTTGCTACATTAGTCAGAATATTTTCTTCTTTGAAATTTATTTTTATGTTATTGCTATAAATTTACAGAGATACCTTTTTTAGTGTAATGGGAGAGAGAATCTAGAAACAATACATAAAATATGGAGAGCTGATATACACTAGAGTTAACCCTGATTATTAGTAGGGTAATAAAGGACTAGTTAGTGGTTCTGAGACAGTTGATTACTTACACAAGAAGAAATAACACTTTAATAATAACACTTTAATAATGTTATTATTAATTATTAACACTTATTAACATTAATAACACTTTAATAATTAATAATAACTAAGAGTATTAATTATTAAAGTATTAACGTTAATAACAATATAATAACACAATAATAATTCCTACTTCACATCATATACAAAAGTCAATTCCATATTGCTTTGAGGATTATGTGTAGAAACTATCACCATAAAAATATAAAATTAAATATTTGTCTGAAATGAAAGATCCTTATATTTCATTAGAAAGAATTTCTATTCATGAAGAGGACATAAGAAACATGGAAGGGTAAAATGTTAAGTGTGATATTTGTATAATATAAGGCTCTGAAATGTTTAATATCCAGAGAACTTAATAAATTCTGATAGGAATTAAAAGCCAAACAGATTATTGGGGATATATAATAACCCCCCAATGAGATTTTACTTTACACATAGCATTTTTTAGAATGTAGAAGTCCATGAATTTCCATGAATTGACCATGTTTAAAGCAGAAATATGGTCATTCCTTGGGGTGACATAAATTAAATACACAATTTCATAAAACAGTTGCACAGATACAGATATAAAGTGAGCCAATCATCCCACTCTTCAGAATGTACATATAATAAATTCCTTCAGCAGTATTTCATCACTGCACTCACAGGCAAAATTATGATATAATTTATAATAGAAAAAATCTTAGGAACAAAACAAAGATTTGTCAAACTAGATAAAAATTACTTAAGTTATACAAGGGGTGATAATGAATGGAGTATAATATAGCATGCATTGCAGTAATATGAATAAATATTATCAAAAAACCCAATATAGTTTCATTCCAATAAGGAATACAAGCATGAAAAGTGTAACAATGCATTATTTAAGGTTATACCTTGAGAGACACAGCCATACGCCAGTGCAATGACTCATGCTTGTGCTACTATCTACTCTGGGAGGCTGAGGCGGGTGGATGGCTTGAGCACAGGATTTGGAGACCAGACTCAGTAAGAGCAAGACACCCCCCCCCCCCGTCTCTACTACCCTTTAGAAAAATTATCCGGGAATTGTGGCGGGTGCCTGTAGTACCTGCTATTTGAGAAGCAGAGTAAGGAGGTTAGATTGAGCCTAGGAATTTGAGCTTGGTGTGAGCTATGAAGATGCCAGGGCACTCTACCCAGGGCTACAGAGTGAGACTCTGACAAAAAGAAAGAAAAGAAAGAAAGGAAGAAAGAGAGGAAAGGAGGGAGGGAGGAGGGGAAAGAGAGAGGGAGGGAGGAAGAAAGGAAGGGAAGAAGGAAGGAAGGGGAGAAAGAAAAAGAGAAAGAAAGAGAGAGAGAAGAGAAGAGAAGAGAAGAGAAGAGAAGAGAAGAAGGAAATAAAGGAGGGAAGGAAGAAAGGAAGGAAGAGAAAAGCCTTATAGCCATAATGAGGTTCAAAGTAAATTAACATAAAATATAGGATACTGATTCCCTAGAGAGAGAAGAGGCAAGAAGAAGTAAACAAGTGAGACATACCTGAATTTTTTAGGCACATCCTGGAGATACAGTCATCTTATTGGAATTCTTTAAATAATGCATATTTATTTTAAAAATTTCTTATTCTGGATTTTTTCCCTGTGTCCAATTTGTCCAATAGGAAAATCCTATTTGTCATTATAAGGATCAATGGTGTTGACATAAAATTTACTGAACCAAAATATCTTTCTGGAAGGTAAAATAATTATCACAAAATATGCAAAATTTAAAATAAAACATTTCATGGGAGAATCATGGGTTAATATTTAAATGTGTAGAATCATAAAACTTAAATTGCTTTCATTTTTTCACCCACCATATGCTTTTTTTTTTTCTTTTTTTGCAGGTTTTGACCGGGGTTGGGTTTGAACCCACCACCTCCAAGATATGGGACTGGCGCTCTACTCCTTTGAGCCACAGGAACCACCCCATCCACCATATGTTGATTGATTACTTACTGTAGCCAGGCTGTATATTGGGCAATGTAAATAAAGCAATGAACAAGATAGTAATAATGTCTGCCATTTTTAGCCCATAAAGTAATCCTTGTCATCACCATATTCAAAGAGTGAGAACCAAAAAAAAAATGGATAGTAGAGATGTAAAAAATATTTTTATTTAATAAGCTTATATCCAATTAATACCCATTGAATGGATGTATCAATTTCCAATTTCATGCTATTGAACCAGAAAACTTTTCTATCATTCATGATAACCGTATCATAGATAACAATCATGAATTTAAGTTATATTCATGGTTGCTTAAGAGAATGATCCAAATACCATTTAGAACTCTGTAAAATTCTACACTAAAAAGGAAGTGCTATTTTTAGCTATTGACTTAAATCATTTCTTCACATTTTCAAAATATTAATCAGTTAAGCTAGTCTCTAAACTCAAAAAATGTGTATCTTTTCCCACAAATATGTCTCTTTTTAAAATAATCTGTATTTAAGTCTTAAAGTGACCTTTCATCTGATCCCACAATCCCATTACTAGGCATCTATCCAGAAGAAAAATAATCATTTTACCATAAGGGCATCTGCACTTTTTATAGAAGCTCAATTCACAACTGCAAAGATGGAAACAACCCAAAAGCCCATAAACCCATGGATGGACTAATAAACTGTGGTACACCCTGGAATACTATTCAGCCATAGAGAAAGATGGAGACTTCACATTTTTTATAATCACCTGCAAGGTTCTGGAGAACATCCTCCTAAGTAAAGTATCATCAGAATGGAAAAATAACCAGGGCGGTGGCTCACGACTGTAGTCCCAGCACTGTGGGAGGCTGAAGAGGGAGAATTGCATGAGCTCAGGGGTTTGAGATTTGCCTGAATTCGAGTGAGACCCTGACCCCTAAAAATAAATGGAAAAACCCAGCTGGGCTCTGTGGTGAGTGCCTGTAATCCCAGCAGCTTCTGGAGGCTGAGGCACAGGAATGCCCACAAGCCGAGTCTGAGGTTGCAATGAGCTATGACGCCATTGCACTCTGCTCAGGGGCATAGGCTGGGACTCTGTCTCCAAAAGAAACAAAAACAAAAAGCAAAGAAATAAAAATTAAAAATAAGCAAGGAAATAAAAAAAAGAATGAAAAAACAAGCATCCAATGTCCTCAATGTTAATATAAAACTAGTAGATGAACAACTACAGACACACAAGAGAAAATTCAAGAAAGGGGAAAAGGGAAGTGGAAGAAAGGGCTCAGTAAGTCCCCACCTAACTGATGCAATGGAGGAGTATATGGGACACCTCCTGAGTGAAAGACTCAATACTACCAAGACATTTCTTAATAAAAGCAAACAATGTCACCAAATCACATATATCCTTATAATAATGTGAAAAAACAAAAAAAGTCTTAGAGTGGTTTATAAGGAAGATGTAGTCCATTATTAATCAACCAAGAAATACTTCAATATCTTCAAGTGTACCTGAACACAATATACTGTAAAACTATAGTCCTATATTAATAATGACAATATGTCTCTAAACAAAAGTTTGGCTAAATGTGAAATCATAATTTAATGAAAATTTTGGGTGTCCATTTTCTCGATTTCCTCTCTGTCTGAAATCAGTATGTGCATATTTGTGTGTGTGTATTTGCGCATGCCTGTGTCCCCTGTGGTGAATTAGTCATTTGCATTCCTTTCTGCTTTTTGTTTTTACCTCTAAAGAAGTACTGGTGTTCACTTGGGATAAGATATGTCCTCCCCCAAGCTACCAATTCTGATGTCACTGTCTGCAGAAGCAGTGAATGAAGCAGTGACAAGAACAAATGACATTTCTGAGCCAATTTTTCTATATTCTTGCAAATGTTTCTGGTAATAATCAATAGGAAAAATAATAAAAATGCAAACTGAGATTTGTGGTATCTCATCAGAATAGTTTCCTATCAAGTCATACTATTCTCCCAGATTCCTTTAACATTTGAGATTTGTAGCAGTTTGAATGAAAGTTGAAGATGTAGAAGAGTGAGTCTAGCTCAACTGGATCAACAGAGAGCTGTGTTTGACACTCCGGACTAGTGGCAAACATGAGTGGTAAAGTCATCAGGGAGGGGATTTAATAGATTCAACATAAAAAATAATGGCTTTTCATCAGCATAAATTTTTCTTCCTCTTGAAACTCCTTTAAATGATATCTACGATAGGTTGGTTTTTATATTTGGAATATTACACTAAGTATAATTATTTAAAGAATTATACTGTTTGGCATAAGTAGTTTATTTCTATTGCAGAGTAACATTTCTATAGCATAACTTACTTCATAAATTTATTTGTTGATGGAAATTTGAATTTGCAATTGTTTGGTTGTTACATGTAAGTGTTCTATGCACAATTATGTACACACCTTTGTGCAGACACATATCTCTTGAGAAAATATCTGGAAGTCAAACCAGAATATTGGATAAGTTTGTATGTAAAATTTACATGAGTTTGGGAAGCACCTGTGGCTCAAAGGAGTAGGGCACCGTCTCTATAGTCCAGAGGTGGCAGGTTCAAACTCAGACCTGGCCAAAAACTACAAACAAACAAACAAAAAAATTTACTTGAGTTTCAGAAACTTTTTTTCCAGATAGGGTGGTATTTTCCATTCCCACAATCCCACTATGAGGTATTCATAATTTGTTCTTGATGTTCCTTCTCCTAGCCAACATTTGGCTTTGTTAAATTTTAGTCATTGTAATGGGATGTAAAATAGTATCTCATTTTTTGTTTAATTTTCATCTCCCCAATAATTTATTATGCGATTATCTTTCTTTGAGTCCCAGACTGATTGTGATAATTTTTCTAGATGGAACAAACTAAACAACAGAAAATGGCCTCGACAGGTGGACGTCTGTGGTCCAGGGAGGGTGAGCATCCCTCCAATTCCAGGCCTTTTATATTGAGGAAGATTATTCAACTGGAGACTGGTCTACATTTTGATTGGAGTTGGAGAATGGAAAAAGGAATGATTAGTGCAATTTCTATAATTTCCTTAACTATCTGAGTCACCTAATAAATTGACCTTTTTGTCATATAAACAATATCGAAAGGCACAGTCTCTCAAACATTGCCTCAAAATCTGCCTTACTAAAAATGAGGTATTCAAACCCGGAAAAGGTAAGTTTTCTAAACCTTTGAGATATTCACCTCACATGCCAGAGGGTAGTTGTGAGTACTGCATGAATTGCAGTGAGGGACCAGGGAAAATAATATCCTTTTAATTAAACTCTTAAATTAAAACACAGATAGTTGCTATTTAAATTTGGTAGGAAACATCTGATTAACAATTTTATTAAACCATGTCTGTTTTACTTGTAGTAGAATTCTCAAAATGTTCCAGAAAAATCAATGCTAAGAAACATGATCACTCTTGAGTACCTTCCTGTTCCATTTGAAGAAATACAGATACAATGGCAGAAAATAGGCTGCTTAGAATAACAGTTAAGAAGCTGTGCACATTGGCAGCATGACTATTATTTGGGGCATTGAAATTTATACGAGATGAAGTTGTAGAGAGACAGGGGAATATACAGTACCTTTTTGATGTTCCCTCATTTTTAGTATTTGATGGTCTTTATTTTGATGTTCGCTCATTTTTAGTATTTGATGCTCTTACATCTGCTTTCTTGTGAGCTGATCCCCAGAGTCATTTCCTGGCTTTTGTGGGTGAGAATCACCTATGACACACATACAGCTGTTCACAGAGGCTCCCTTTGATGTTGTTCATCAGCTGAAACCTTCAACCCTTTGCATGGGGTAGGTATTCAGGATATAGAAAAGAGAAAATAAGTCAAAAATTCACTCACCCTCTCTTCTACCTCTGACCCGAGGATTAATACTACCCATAGCAGGGCTTATATCTGGTTGAAATACTTAATGGCATTTTCTTAAAGACTTAAAGCAGAATTACATTACAGCCCAGATGCATTTTATTTATTTAATTTATTCAATGTTAAAAATTAGTGTCTGTCACACCAGAAGCCTGACCTCTGCTGAAACTGAAGGAGGAGGACTTTAGCAGCACCCACCCTACCTATCTGCTGGACCAGGCAGCCTGCCGGGTAAGAGACTCCAGGACCCCACTGAGCCTCCGTCAGCCCCCAGGCCAAGGATGCCGCTGGGACCTACAGCTAGCTCCGGTCTGTGCACCACAGGGCCTAGGCCCACCGCCTGCAGCGGCCAGGAAGTCTGCCAGGACTCCTGCCCAGCGCCCATCTGTGCCCTGTCCAGCCTCAGAATGCCGCCAGCCCGGACCCTCACTGGCTCTGATCAGTGACCCAGGTCTGCCACCCACAGCAGCCAGGAACTCCACTCCACCGGGACTCCCCATGCAGCCCCAAATGCAGCAAGACCCCTTGCTGAATCTTGGCCTGCCACCAGCAGTGGCCAGGAATTCTGCTGAGACTCCCACAGGGTGCAGATCTGTGCACAGCCCAGCCTCGGCCTGCCACCTGTCAGGGTCCCCGAGTGGCTCTGACTCACGCCATCCACTTGTAGCAGCCAGGGACTCTGGCGGGCCTTGGCTCACTGCCTTGCCTTCTGTGGCCAGGAACTCCACTGGGTCCCCCATGCAGGCCCTCCGCGTGCCATCTACACTGGCCAGGGACTCCACCAGGAACCTGCCAGACCTCCGCCTGCCTGCCCAGGCCAGGAACTCTGGGAGATACACAATCCGCCTCCCCCCCTACACTCTCTGCTTCCACACCAGCCCTGCCCATTTGACTAGGGACTCAGGAGGCTGTGAGACCCCTGCCTGCCCCCCAGAACCCTCCTCCCAGCCAGAGACTGCTGGAGGCATGGGCTACCTTTGCAAAGGCCACTGGGTGCCCCATACCATGCCCTACCACTTGATCTGGGCGTGCCACACCCTGGAACTGCTCCCAAAGTCAGAACTCCCTGGGTGGGGCAGTCCCAGAGGAGCTACACAGGATCACTCCCTACAAAGTACCAGCAACAACAGAGTGATCCTGCCAGAGTCTGATCTGGGAGAGATACCTCTCCAACTCTGAGGACGGTCATAGGCAACATGAAAAATAATCATGAGGTGGAATCAACAGAAAAACTCTGGCAATATGAATAATCAGAGTACATCAATTCGCCCAAGGAATGACAAGGTAGATACAGCACAAGATTCCTTGCATAAGCAAATGGGTGAGATCTCAGAAATCGAATTCAGAATCTTGATAGCAAATAAGATCAGCACAATGGAGGAAAAGATGGAATTAGAATTTCAAGCAGGAATCCAAAAGATGACCCAAAAGATGTCTCAAGAATTCAACGAATTCAAAGACAAAATGTCCAAAGATTTTGACACATTAAGACAAGAAGTTGCAGCCCTCAAAGATCCGAGGAATATAGTAGAATCCCTCAGTAACAGAATGGAGCAAGCAGAAGAAAGGATTTCTGACAAGGAAGACAAAGCTTTGGAATGCTCCCAAACTTCCAAAGAGGTAAATAAATGGAAGGCAAACCGGATCATTCTCTCAAACAGTGTTGGGATAACTCGAAGAAAACCAATATTCGCCTTATAGAGACACCTGAAAATGATGAAGGGGCATCACAAGGCACAGAGTCTCTTCTTTATAAGATTATGAAAGAGAACTCTCCAGAATTTTAGAATCCTTTGGATTCTAAAATAGCACACAGTTTTAGAACCCCAGCATGACACAACCCAAATAATACATCCCCCAGGCACACCATAATTAACTTCACTAAAGTTAATATGAAGGAGAAAATTCTGAAAGCAGTCAGACATAAGAAATCCATTACCTACAAGGGGAAGAATATTAGAATAACTGCAGATCTCTTTGATCAAACCTTTCAAGCTAGAAGAGAATGGTCATTGACTTTTAATTTCCTAAAATAAAAGAACTTTCAACCCAGGATCCTGTACCCAGCTAAACTGAGTTTCATTTATGATGGAGAAATTAAATACTTTAATGACATCTACATGTTGAAAAAAATTGCTATAACCAAACCAGCTCTCCAGGATATTCTCAGACCTATCCTCCATAATGACCAGTTCAATCCTCCACCACAAAAGTAAACTCACCCAGAAAATTTTTATCAAATCTCATCTTCCACAGTGGTGAAAGGATTAAAAATGGCCACTGGACTTTCTAAAGATTTATCATTGTTTTCAATTAATGTCAATGGTTTAAATTGTCCTCTAAAGAGGCATAGGTTGGAAGACTGGATACAAAAACTCAGGCCAGATATCTGCTGAATACAAGAATCTCATCTTACTTTAAAAGATAAGCTCCAGACCTCAGGGTGAGAGTGGAAGGGAGTGCCAGGAGTTCCAACTTGCAGGTGGAGAATGTATACAGTTTTATACCGCTTTATGCCTGGCAGGAGGGTGCCACGGCACAGGGGAAGGAGGTCCGGTTTTTAGAGGGTCTCTCCCGTGGGGTAGAGTGGGAGGACAGCCAAACTCTGCTCGCTTGTTTGTATGGAGAAATTCATTCAGATTCGGAGGCGGAGCAAGATGGTGGACGAGTAACAGCTTCCTTGCGGCTGGGCACAGTGAGACTGGGGAGAGAGGACTTCAGTCATCTCTGCCAGGTGGGATCTGCCCAGAAACTTCCCTTTGGGGACACAGGGAGACAGCGTGAGGCTTCTGGACACCATGAGGAAGGCTAAAGCGGCGGAGATTGGGCAAGTGGTTGCGTCTGTTCATTCGGTCTGATCCTGTCGGTGGCTGTGGGTGGGGCAGCAGTGGGACTGCAGGCTGGAAGGACCTTGCTTGTAAGCCATTTGGGTTTCTTTTGGACTTGGCACTTGGTTGAACTGCCTTGGGAGAACCTGGGCAGGAGTGTGGGGTTTTTTGAGTGTTGCCTGGGGCCCCAGACTGGGCCACCAAGCCAGATGGAGCTGCCAGTGTTTGGTGGTGGGCTGTGTGGAGCCATTGTGGGAGAACTGCCCTGGCAAGCTCCACCCTCA